>JACEII010000113.1:599417-615565 GCA_014332785.1 Antheraea mylitta
GCATATGTCCAAAGATAACTTTCATAAGCTGCTGGTTCTCCAAAATCATGTTTTACGTAAAGTGACCGGTGCTCCGTGGTACATTCGGAGAGTCGATCTCCATAGAGACCTAGAGATCCCTTCTATCTGGGCGTACGTAAAATCACTTACGATTAGCTATTTTGAAAAAGCCACGAATCATCCCAGTCCCTTAGCGTTATAAAAGACGTCCGCGATGCATTTTTATCGACCCTCCTGATTTAATCACGTCAGCGAACGATCAGTACCAGCCTGTCCCTCGAAACAGAGAGTGCTCACGCCCACGCCCGCGTAACCACAGATCACGCCGCCGTGGTCTGGGGGTTAATTTCGCTCCCGCACACCCGATTAGGCCTCTCACGGCAGCGGCTCAAGCCTAGGTTCGATCCCTCGGTAGGGAGCCCTTGAGTGCGTTGCTTGCGCGATACGGTGACACACAAATATACATCACTGCTACAACACTACACGACCACCCCCACACACGTGCACGCCTACACGCTTACACATGAAAGTGGAAGGGTTTACTTTTTTCCCTTATCGAACTGAAAAACTCTCAATTTTCCGATAATAAATATATGGAGGAGTTGTTGAGGCGTGTATGCTTGGTACACATATACGTTTTAACAACTCATACATATATGAATAGTTAGCTAGGTTAGCTAAAATAGGTCGCGATCTTGCATACAACAGGCAACAGCCAGGCCGAGGTGTGCCGTGCACCCTTGAGCTGGTTGCCAGAATGGAATCGGCTGAATGCCTTAAGCGCTCGCCTTAGTAGTCCGGTGAAGCTGTTAAGACCTTACTGGGTCAATAGCGGAAATAATTCAAAAAAAAAAAAAAAAAAAAAAAAAAACTTTTCAATATGTCATCTCCATACATTTTTCCGTTTTCTATTTGTGTTAGTGATTGTAGATAAGCAACTTGACTAGGCCCTCAATTTTATTTGATAGAGGGAAACTTTAGGGGTTAAACCCTTTTCTATTTGATAGGGGATATTTTCAAAAGTTCCCATTTCATATTCAAAATGACATAGGAAATATATAATGATTTATATATTACATTTGTGACAAGATTAAGTAGATAAATACCTCTTCGATATTCTGGTACTTTTTGAAGGATTATTAGGACATCTTGTTAGTTACATAAGGAGATCATCATAATGGACTACCTGTGTTTATTATAAGGTGCTTTGTGGTCACGAATAAGACACGACTGCGTGTCGCATACATGAGTGCTACTAGCAGGTGGTAGAGCCACGCTATTATAGCTATTACTGGCTTCTGTATGAATGGGTCGACTGGCACATAATACTACCACCCTCACACAGAAGCCAAATGTGAAGTAACAGTGCTTGCATTTTTGCGTTTCGTTCAGTCAGTGAAAACACCCACCTCTCTTTCACCTTCCCAATCTCCTCTTCCCTTCCCCCATCCTCCAATGCAGGCTGGCAACTCCCTTGCAACTCTACTGGTGTTGCAAGTGTCTATGAACGGTGGTGATCACTAAACATCAGGTGACCCACCTGTTCGTTTGCATGCTATAAAAAAAATAGCAGGAATTTAGAATAGAAAGAATTTAAAAATAAAAACACATTCTGCTAACATTATTTATTATTCTTCTAATTTTACACAACAATCAATAATTTGCTATATATATATTCAGCTATATTTGCATTCACAGTGCGTGAATTTACAACACGTCGCAAATTTGTAACAATATACAATATTAAACATCTATAATACAAACTTTACAACAGATTATATATGGGTATGAATCAATTTTTCTTAAATTAGAAAAAAATATCGTCCAATAAAGTAAATTAGATTAACATGCGGTTTTACACAGAGTTAGTTGCACAGAGTGACGTCATCGCGAGACGTATTGAAGCTGACGTCACCCTTCTCGAAGTTTCCAGCTAATTTGGTCAAACCTTAGTATTTAATATGCATAACTTGAGACCAAAAAATATTTCAATTACAATACAGCAGCGTGTTGGGAATTATATCATTATGTGATCTAAAATTACGTGAATTGGATCGCAAACATGGCGAGTTAAATGTGTTAGTTCGCTGAAATAAAGGTGGTATTGATGTACCAGAGAATCGATAAGCGTCTGGAGCAGACGAATTATAGAATGAAGACTTCGGTTAGGTAAATGAATTTAGCAAAGTGGTTACGATTGGCTAATTACTGCAGATTGAGACCAAAACCATTAGCGATTCTAATTCTATAGTGAAGATTTCGGTTAAACAAGTAAATTTAGCAAAGTAGTTGCGATTGGCTAATTACTGCAGATTGAGACCAAAACCGTTAGCAATTCTAATTCTATAGTGAAGATTTCGGTCAAACAAGTCAATTTAGCAAAGTGGTTGCGATTGGCTAATTACTGCAGATTGAAGACCAAAACTATTAGCGATTCTTGAGGAAGACCTATTCCCAGCAATAGACACATATAAGCTGATGATGTATACGATGTTTCGAGCACCAGTTCATCAAACTAAAGCTTGTAATCTTGGCATAAAGAAAGGACTACAGTAGATGTGTCTCTTGGCCTCGTCACCTAACCCTTCACCTAATTTTCAGATTAGAATCCGTTCCAAATATAAACAATATGGCTTCCTACAACAAATTAAGAATGAAACTAACTAATCCGAAAATATCTAACCAATCACGATTAATCTAACAATTTTACTAACTTGATCTAATACACATATGTATATACTAAGTATTGCTTGACATATTTATCAAATATAAAAAAGGAAAGCAACGAAAGAGATCTTTACAATAAGTTTCTAATATTTTAGTTTTTTTTTCTCTTTCATCATTTTCACGACCAGTCATAGTGAGAGAGATACGTTTTGTTTTTCTGGAATAACCTGCCATTTTGATGAATGTTTTACTAGTGAATAGAGGATTTTTTAGAATTATACAAGAAATATAATACACATTATAAAATATATATTATTATATGATAATATATATTATTATGTAAGAGATATTTTTTGTGTAAGAAAAGTATCCCAAAAAATGTATGATTTTAGAGTTGTTTTCACGCGCTTGAGAAAAATATGAAAGTAAAGGTGCACTCCAAACCAACACAAAAAATATTTCACAATTTCAAATTTCACGGACTTGGTAGAATTCCATCAACCAGCAGTATGTTTAAGAGATGACATATATAATTATTTTATTCAAAAATCTCTTCTAAATCCTTTCCACTGCTAGAATATTTTATTAAATGATTGGTGTAAATTGGATAATCACTATACAATTATACACCTGAGTCAGTCACTATGACTAGTCGTGAATGTAACACTTAAAAGTCAGTCACTAGTATACTAACCCGATTCATAAAACACCAAACAAAAATCACAAATTCTTAGAAGAATACAATAGCGATTTAATAAATTCTCCAATAAGTAAGTACAATATTCATATAATTAATTAATTCTAAAGATATATTTTTATATTAAACAATCATAATGGAATATTGAGCACCTTAATATGCAAAATACATAGAAAATACACAGACAACAAACACAGAAGTCTTGAAAATAATAAAATAATAAAGCCGCTGTAAGGTAAAGGGATATATCTAACAAAAACACAAATCGAAGAAAAGTAAGCAAGCTGCATATTTACTTGAGTACGAATAACTCATTTTTGATGCACATTTTAATACATAGCAATCCTGCTATATATACAACGTAATAAAAAAATCTTAGAATGTTGGAAGTACGATTCACAGGCAGTAGAAAAAGTTATCCAAAATCCTAATACCCCCCAACGAACGCTTTTAAACCTTGCGTTGAGTCCCCTTTTAACTATGCTTATCACTATGTATTCTTAGAATTTAACCAAAATCTAGCTGCAGGTGAAGACACAAAACACGTGAGCAGAGTAGAGTATATGGCACTTTCGGTTTATGGTATCGTGTAGTGACGTACAGTGACCGTATTGGTTAACTTTTTTTTTTAATTTAGCATTTGACAGCAATTTCAGTTTATGTGAAATGATATCGTGGTCTAAGATACTAAGCATGTTAAAATTAAAGGGAGTGGCTCTCAAATACAACTACCGGAAAACACCTATATGTACTTAGCAAGAGATTACAAGAAGCCCTACCACAATGCTATAATTTCAAACTTGTTGTCCTTGGATTGGAACTTACGTCGATCAACGAGTTCAGCACATTAGCCACTGACTCATAATTGCTTACACTATTCCAATACGTAATTAATAGACATTATCGGTTATTACAAAAAAGTTAAATACATATCGAATACTTGCTTTAAAAAGGTTTGGGTACTTTTGTATTAAATACACCGTGCTCGCCGAACGTTCGCCATCTTGCTGTTTTGTCTCGCTTTGGTTAGGTTAGGTTACACTTGCAAAGAGGGTAACGCGAATTTGCTTCGGGCGAGCGTGGTGTATTTAATACGAAAATACCTAGACCTCTTTAAGGTAAGTGTTCAGTACGTATTTAACTTTTTTGTAATGACACCGAATGTGTTGCCAGATTTTCAAATAAAAGATATGGAGTTTTTGGCAGGATCTTGGAATGTCGTTTAGTGGATTTTATTTTTTATTCATAATCTTGTGTTCTTTGGCTCTGCATTTCGTAATATTGGTGGTATTTTACGCAATAAAGTTTGGTTATTGTGTACAATTGCAGTGGATTGGAAATTACACCACGGAGTATTGATTCTGGCTTGTTACAAAAATTCCCTGGAAAGTTCTAACAAGACGGCCACCATCTTGTTAGTTCATTGCAATTATCGCAAGAAACTTGTAATATAATCTACTCGATAATGGCAGTAATAACCTACTAAAGGTTGCCGAAAATTAAAAAAAATAGATATCTTTACACTGCACTTGAGACAGCCTCCATGTGCACACGATTACACAAAAAATGATTTATGATCCTACCTGCAGCGGGATTTTGTCGCTAATATAGACGTTATTATAACGCGCGATTTAAAAGCGCCGGTACGTCGAAGCATTATAAACCATAAAACAGTTTCGACATATTCCTGTAGTTACCAATATTTGCAAAGCGAGTAATTATTCAAATACTAATCAAAAATTGGAAGAAAACAGTTTTTTTACCGTAAATGAAAGGGCAAAATTCCAAAATTGACAGCCGTCAGAAATAGTGACGTCACATCCAGAAGTAAAAAAAATACACGAAAGTGTTTTTGGACTAGGACTAATCAAAGAAGATTTACTATACATTATATTAACCCATAGATCATGCTAGAAATGTTCCTATTGAATTAATGAATATTTAATTAATTAATTGAAATTCCAAAGTTTTTTTTTTTTCGAAATGACTACGCTATTGACCCAGCAAGGTCTTAATAGCTTCACCGGACTACAAAATTCCAAAGTAAAATTTATTTTATTGTATAATTTCAGTCTCTGTCAACGCTAAATTGTAGACACATTTTGACTAAAAATGGCAGAATCAAATACCGAAACTCATGTAAGTTTGAACACAAATTTAAGTACCAACTAACGAGAATCGAACCTCTTGTACTATCATTTGGAGTATGAAAATTGAAGACGTCTATATATTTTTTAGAACAACAAGTATATGACAGGCAGTGAACAGGACAACAGATAGCATAGACACATGATGACGTCACAGATGACGTCTTCAGTGAAATTAGAAAGAGAGAGATATATTAACAAATACGCATGTTAGAAAGAAACAGCATAATCTACGGGTTCGCAGAAATGTATACATCGTGTTCTATTATTTCTATAGTATATTTCTATGAATATATATATAATTAACTAAATAATATATTTCGTAATAAATATAATAATTCGTGATTTACTTTATTGATTTAAGTAAATAATTATCTATTATTGTTTTTTTTTTTATGTTAAATTCTCTATATTAAATACAATCTCACTATAATTATAGGCGCGTATAAAAATATATATATATATCGCAGCCATAATCAGGAAGAACATAATAACTTAATGAATAAAAAATAAAAACAAAAATAAGTGTAAAAATTAAGTACGATAAACAAATACTGATTACCATTTTTTATAATCTAAAAATATAAAAAAATAATACAGGAAAATATCATTTTCGGAATGATTCTCAACGCTGCTACCCGTTGGACTTGATCGGTAGAAATCGTCACATAAGGAAAAAGCGTTATACCCACTATTTACGACTTTCTCTTTCTATTGTATACGAGTGAGTGTGTGCGAGTATCTTATTAATATCAGATAAGTTTGCTGCCGATTGTGTAACTTCAATACTGAACGCGTGGAAATTGAATAGTTTTTTTCTAACATGACTTATAAGAAATTAGTGTTTTCCTAAAATATTAAATTAAACTCTATAATTTGGTTCCACATTATGCTATTTGCATAGAAAAAAAAAATGATAAAAAAATATAATTTACAATATACGGATTGTGCAGTGAGATAGGAGTGAGCATAACGCTTTTTCCTTACGTGACGAAAATTGAACTAAATTCAGAATTAAAAAAGTCATAAACTCTTGACGTGGATATCTTGATAGCATACTTTTATTATAACTACCTTATAACTTTTGCAATTTAACAACAACGAATAATATAATGTATTTATGTATATTATTTCAATGTTCCAATAAGATGGTGGCTCCTTTGTTAGAACTTTCCAGGGAGTTTTGTGTCATCTAAGAGTTCATGGTCCGTGGCATTATTTCCAATTAACTTCACTTATGCACAATAATATATTACGTAAAACACCACCAAATTTACAAAATATACAGTCAAATAACACAAGATTATGAATAAAATATAATCAACTATATGACAGACCAAAATCCCTGCCGAAGACCCCCAAAAATATGATAGTAATAAATGATTTTCTTTATATCGATAATTTAATATATTTAATATCGATACTTATCTATTCGATTTGTTTCATTCATAATCGTTTAATATTAATTATTAACTAATATTACAAAGTTGAAGAGTTTGTTTAGTTGAACGCGCTAATCTCAGGAACTACTAGTTTGATTTGAAAAATTCTTCCTGTATTAGATAGCTCATTTATCGAGGATGGTTATAGGCTATATACCATCGCACTAAGACCAATAGGAGCGGAGCATCGATGTAAGATGTTTCAAAATCGGGGTTACTTTTAACGTTAGTCCAGAGTAACTATTCCAGGAGGACGAAGTCGCGGGCAGGAGGTAGTAATATATAAAGAAGAATTTAAAGAGACCAACTGCCTTCTAGAAATAACAGTTTAGTAACAGTGTCCGTTGTTATGGCAGTCAGAATACACTATGATAAAGGCCAACTTGTTGACAAGCTTGCTGGTTAGACAAATGGTAAATTCGAAAATTACACACAAACAAATAATTCTTATACTTCATTATATATACTATCTTTAGGATATATCAGGTGACTGCTTAGAAAGTAGCAATATTTCTGGAGGACATTCTGTATTCGATTCTCGTTTTAAATCTTAAAAAAAAATTGGTGCTTAATATTTGACTAATAATTTAGAATAACACAAAAATTATACAAAATCGTCTATGTTTCTACTTCAAAACCCAGTGTCAATGACCGTCGCGTGAATTTACTTTCATTTGGAAACGATCGTGGGAACGTCAGGGACAAAACAAAATGGTTTATTGCCAATTTTACTATCGAAAGTTATTAACTCCGGAACGTCCATTGTAGCTTTTGGCACCGGTCGCGCTCGTTGCACATAGGCTTACTATTTTATATACATTTTTGTTGCTATACTTTTGAAAGCCTTAAAAGAAACTTTAACTTAGGCTTTCTTGATGTTTTATTGGTATTTGTTTTAATATTATTAATTTATACGTTACATATGACTACACATACACATACAGACACAGAATATTGCGAGTGTCTAACCTTTCACCTGGTATATCGATAAAAACTATCGATATTTCTTTAAATTATTACATCATTAGTTTCTCTCGGATTATTTTTATATTATACGATTTCTACAGAATATACAATATAACACAACATTCATAAATTAAGTATTCAAAATCACCTACATTAAGAACATGGTAACAAAGTCGATTAAAATCTATCAAAAAATCAACATTCCACATTAAATAATATAGTTTTTAAACATATATATAATAACATTTTTCTTTATAATTATATTTCTATGTATTATTTTTAATTTATATTGTTCTGATCATTTGCAGAAAATATATTTTTAAATGTATTTATGTTTGTATTTAATTTAAATAAAAAAAAGAAAATATTCCTTCTGTTTTATGAGCTACCTATGAATCGTTCTAGAACAAAAAAAATACATACATAAATACATTTCAATATTTGGTTATAGTAACAAAATTCTATATTGACATACTTATTATTGAGATATATTTATATTTAAGATATTTTAAACAGTCAAAAGATACATTTTTCTATGAGCACGATATCAGCAATCACCATTTTTTTATACAAGGAAATGTGACGCTGTTTTGACCCTATATTGTAATACATTATTACTTTGAAGCCAAACGTTCACTCGATTTTTTTTATTTTGCATATATAGTTAATCAGGACTTTTTTTGTAAGAATTTAAAAAAAATTATGACTTGCAACTTTCGAAAATTAACGTGCCCCCAAAAAAGAAGTAATAAAAAAGGTCTGTAGTTAGCTAAAGTTTAATTATATACCAAACCGAATGAGAAAATAGTTACAAATATGAATATATAATATAATAGTCACCCAAAAAATCGCTGAACTGTTGTATAATGTAAACGCCCAACAAATGTGGCCTGTGACGTCACTCCTTAGTAATGTCAGTAATATATAAATTATATCTGAACAATATGTAAATACAAAGGCCCCAATTTATTTGAATGAGTCGACGATTCGATTAAAAATTCAATTTTATCGACACATTAATCATATTTAAACAGGTGAAACAGCGGTCAATAACTAGTATCTTCATTTTTTTTTAATTATATTCATAACAAAATAACTTCTAAACGTTCGTTGTAGTGATAAACAAAATTTATGCATTAAATTGGAATGTAAAGATTTCGTAATCGATTAAATAAAAAGATCGATATAAAAAAAACACAAAACTTCAACACATATAATAGTAAATTGATTTATAACAAATACATATAAATAATGGCACCCTAATTTAATTTTTTATTATGGCAATAACGTTGGAATGTTCGATTATTTTTTTACTTAGGAACAAAGAATCGACAAATAGATTAGAAATAACAAAGAAAGTTCTAGAAGCATAGGAATAATCTAAGTTGCTTTTCATTGTAAAATGTCCTTATGATAAATTATGTAAAAAAAAAATACTAAGCCACGAATTTGCGAATAGTTTCAAATATCCAAGACTTGTTATCGAATTATTTGTTAAATATAATCGATTATCGATAAGAGTTGAAGACCACGTACTTTTTAGAAATACTCATATGATTAGTAAAAAAATATTATACATTAATATCGATGTCGATAACTCACTTAAATTCGGTAATTACGTTAGGATATTATATTGAACTTATTATTGATATTTTTAATATAATCTATTATCGATATTAAGGAGGAAAAGGGGTTGAGGACCACGTGCTTTCCAAGAAGTACTCAATATAATTTAGCCATGATTGTAGCGTATTCGATTATCGATATCGAAAACTCATTTGTATTCGATAATTACATTAGGTTACATCGAATTTGTTATTAATATTTTTTTAAATATAATCAATTGTCGATACTAAGGAAGAGTGGGTTGAAGACCATGCGCTTTCTCAGAAATACTCGATATAAATTAGTTGAATTTACTTGTATACAATTATCGATAATTCACTTATATTCGGTAATTACGTTAAGTTACAATTTTAAATCTGGACTCTCATTCCGAAACGTTAACGAATCGTGCGCAGTTCTTGAAAGTATTAATGCAATTGTTTTACAACAGATGTCGCATGATTCGTTTCATTTAGAAGGCAACAAGAACTAAATCTTTGGTAAACTACAGAATATAAATTCTTTTTTCGACATAAAGACGTGTTACAACGGTTGCAACGGTGTGACAAAGGTTAATTTTCTCAAAAATCGATATAAAATTTAATTATTTTTAGAATATATCGATATCTGTATTATTAATTAAAAATAAGTGTGTACGTTTTATTGGGGCTTAGTAAATGATCAAGATACGAATTCTAATGAAACATATAGGATAATTTTTAAATAATTCATCAATTAATAGTGTACAAACTCTTCATCAATCATGATGTCGATAATCGAATGGCTAATCTGATATGTAATGACTGTCAATAGTACGTTAGTATATTAGTTTTCCATCGACCTTATAGATTACTAAGGCAAAACTATAGCCGTGTGATTGATCTATTTTGATCACAGTATCGATAAAAAAATTTTTTGTAAATAATTAACCATTATATCGATAATCGAATGACTTGCTAAAATCGTCGATAACACGTTAGTGTAATAGTTTTTCTTCTTCGATCTTGTTGATTACTAAATCAAGATTATAGCCGTGTAAACGTTTTATTTTGATCAAAGTATCGATAAAGAAAATATTCTCAAATAATCGATAATTATATCGATAGTCGAATGACTTGCAAAAAATGTTAATAACAAGTTAGTATAACAGTTTTGCCATCGACTTTGTTGATTACTAAGGCTGTTTATATAGTTTTGTTTTAATCAAAGTATCAATGATGAAAATATTCACATGTAATCGATTATATGTCATGTGTTAATCGATTTAAAATAGAAGAAGGTTCTCAATTCGGTGCTCAATTTATTTTAAGTAAAACTTTTTTACGCAGGCTTGACTTGGGGAGTAAGCTGGCGTAAATAGAGCGTTACGAAAACGTGTGATCAGGTGACGCGAATGGAAGATGAGAGGGAGATATAACGTTAGAGAAGATACAAAGAGAGAGAGAGAGTTACGTTTCTTCATTGAGAACCAGTAATAAATTATAATATTTGTGGAAAATTATTATATATATATAATCATATACAGCTCAAGAAGTCCTAAATCAGTTGTGTGGTCTAAAGCGCACTGGGTTTTTTTTATGTCTAATTTTTTTATTAAAACAAGGACATTTTACAGGTGAAATATAAAGGACGTTTCATATTTTATAAGATATAAATTAAATTTTAGTGAGCAATCCGTCCAGTTGCAGTACTTCTGGCAACTCGATGTCTTCGAGCCGTATCGGTGACGGGTTGAAGGGGAATTGAACCGAGTATATCATTTTCGAGTCCATCAGGAGGTTTTGCTGTGGGATACATACATTTACATTTTTAACAATCAATTACATTATAATTTAAAAAAGTTTTTTTTATATCATATAAGAGGCAAGCGAACATGCGGGTCACTAGTTGTTAAGCGATCATCGCCGTCCATAGACTCTAGTACCTACAGAGGAGTCCCAAGTGCGTTGCCAGTCCGTGCTTGGGGGAAAGGAGAGAAAGGGAGAGGGGAAGGGAGATGGGAGGGGAGATGGGTCTCCGGCGTTCTCACTGACCGAACGAAACGCGACAATGCAAGCACTGTTACTTCACGTCGGTTGTCTGTGAGAGGGTGGTGATACCCCGGGCGTTTTTTTTTTCGAACTGAATACCTATTGGCCTTACTGGCCTTCACAGCTTCACCGGACTACAAAACTACCTACCCCGGGCGATTAAAAAACTGTACAGAGAAAAAAATTGTAATCAATGTTATCCATTTGGTACCTCTCCCTTGCGCATGCGCACCATACCGTTTGCCCCTCATTTCTAACATCGTTTAGCACATAGGTGCTTCTACTTTAGTAACTTTATATTAAATGAAGCTATCATGACGTTTTGATGTGAAACATATGTAGGCGGAGAGTAAACCTGATAGAGTGGCGACGTAAAACACGAGCTTTGCAACGAAATACTCAAAAACATTTGCAATCCTATCTGTATATTCATAAGATTCAAATTGCTTTGTTGGCCACTCGTTCTACTAGTGTTACGCGGCAAGCGCCAACGACCTCGCGCCCTTTGATAAATGCCGCCAATCACACCGCGCCTAGTTGAATTTTTGTATTTAATAAATGTTATTTATTATGTAATAAAGTAAATAAATAGTCATTATTTTCTGGAAATAATCTGTAATGTTTATCTTTTCTTTATGCCATAGCTCATTCCTGTAGTAATCTGTTATTCTATGGGTAGAACTTATACAAAACAATTTCAATGTTTCATATCTGCCAAGCGTCCCGTGATGGCTCAATTTTTTTTTTAGATAAAGACCATGAGTCTAACAATAAAACTAGATTAATTTTATCGAAATCTATCGAGCTGTTTTTGGGTGATGCTCGCATAAATAGACACTTCTATCATTTTTTATTTATATATAGATAGATGAAGTGTGTGAATAAAAAGGCCAATTATAGTCGATTTTGTTTATCAATAATTCTATTCGTTTTTTTTTATCCTATATAGGTATACCAACAAGCACACCTAATGTTAAATGAGTATTTGGTCTTAACATTAGAGATAGATAACTCTAAGTTAAATTTTGAGAACAAGTCTAAAGTCTTTTTGGGGATTTTTTTCAAATTATGAAAAAAGCTTTACCACCACGTTGTGACGTCATCACGGCGGTTTTTCCCTACCGAAAACCCAAATGTATAAAAGACAAGGTTATATTATTAAATTGTAATTTCGTGGTAAAGCCACGCTGAAGCTATTACTGGTTTCAGCATGAATAGGTCGGTTCAACCGGGGTAGTACCACCCGACCCACAGAAACACCCACGTGAAGTGACAGTGCACGCATTGTTGCGTTTCGTTCGGTCAGTGAGAGCGCCGGAGGCCCACCTTACCTTCCCCCTCTCCTCTAACCCTTCCTTCCCCCTCCTCCAACACAGGCTGGCAACGCGTTTGCGACTCCCTTAATGTTGCAAGCGTTTATGGACGGTGGTGATCGTTTAACATCACCTGACCCACCTGTACGTTTGCCTCCTATGATGTAAAAAAAAATCAAGACGTCATCAAAGTTAATCTAGAAGATGATAGAAGCAAAACTAACCGGTTCTCTATCGGCGTTGGGTCCAGCCTTCTCCTGCATTTTCTTCTGCACCTCGTGCATGAACTCTCGCGTCACTTTCACCTCGTACTCTTCAGCCGGCGTATACATGTTCAGGATCTGAGCGAGATGGATACACGTTTTTTTTTTTCTTCGAACTGACTACGCTGTTGACCTAGCAAGGTCTTAACAGCTTCACCGGACTACTAAGGCGAGCATTTAAGGCACTCAACCGATTTTATTTGGGCAACTAGCTCGAGGGTGCACGGCACACCTCGATTGAATGTTTCCAATATGTTATCCAAACGATATGTGATCGGTGAAAATAATGAATGAATTAATACTTTATTGGACTTTTTATTTGTACACAGGCTAGCTTAATGCCGCGAGGCATTTTCCTCCAGCTAATCAATATTTTTTAAACGCCTATATAGAGTGTACGGTGGCCGAAATAGTGGGTTGTGGTTGGTAGGTGTGGTTGGTTGTTTGGTCGATGTGGTTGGTTAGTTCGTTGGTTGGTCCGTGTAGTGTGGTGTGGTCTGTTGGTCAGTGTGGTGTGGTATGGTTTGTTGGCGTTGTTGGTTGGTATTGTGTGGTTGGTTGGTCGGTGTGATGTGGTTGGTTGCTCAGTGTGGTGTGGTTTGTTGGTTGGTAGGTGTGGCGTGGTTGGTTGATAGGTGTGGTTGGTTGGTTGATAGGTGTGGTTGGTTGGTAGGTGTGGTGTCGTTGGTTGGTCGGTGCGGTGTGGTTGGTTGGTGTCGTTGGTTGGTCGGTGCGGTGTGGTTGTTGGTAGGTGTGGTTGGTTGGTAGGTGTGGTATGGTTGGTTGGTTGTATACCTTGCAGATCTGCATAGCTGTGAGGTTGGAGCACATGTCGACAGTGCTCTGCACGTCCTGCATGGACTTGCGCGCCTGCAGCAGCTGCACCGCTTGAGTTATCGGGTTGAGCACGCTCGATATCTCCTCAACCTATACACAGTATGTATAACAATAGTTATATTTCATAATGGGGGCATTTCACGTGAAGCGGACAGCGAAAAAAAGTTGAGGTTCCGGAATTCGTTAATATTGAGCCTAATTGGACTTCTAGTAAATATGAACGTGAATAAAAATGTCTTTTTTTATCATGCTTATTTGTCAAGTTTTGGGCTTCTAAATAACAGTCACATTTGAAAATCGATTTTGAAAGTATTGTTTCGAATTAAACAAACTTAAAATGAAATATTAAGAGCAGTGATATATATAGAAGATTAATTGCTCTTTTTGAAAAAAAAAATCGAAAATTGAAAAAAAATATATATTTATAATCCTGGGAAAACTTTTCAAATCTAAATTTTAGTAACATGGCTGATTTTTTTTTTAATTTCTTGTTATATCAAACCGTAGCTTAAAATATATATTAAATGTGTACTACAACTTTGAAAATGGATTAATGTTCATATATTTAAATATTTTTTTTTAAATCGGACTAATACTTCCTGATATTAACCTCTACAACGTCACAAACTCACAAATCGTACCTCTTTAATTATAGTATAGATGTATAGATAAGTATTCCACAACGTGTTCTGATAACGATACCTATATTTTGTATTGAAAACTTTTTAAGGCTTCTTGAGCAATATTTTTCACAGGAGATAAACTTAATTAAAAACTATATATTTTGAACGGATCGCACAACACTAGTTAACAATAAAATCGATTCAAAATGTACTTACATTCTTCTGTCCGTATTCTGCAAGGTTTTCCTTTATCCAGTTTTCCAGGTGCGAGATGTTATACCTGATCTGCAGCCCCTTGGCCCAGCAGCACAGGTCCTTGCGAAGCAGCAGCTGGTTCAAACTGTACGCGCATATGTAGTAGAACAACTGAAACCAACGGATTTGTTTGGTTATTTTATGAACCTGGTTTGTTTGTATGTTTGGTTGGTTGGTTGAACGCGTTAATCACAGGAACTACTGATCCGATTAGACAGCTCATCATTTGTCGAGGCTATAGGCTATATATTATCACGCTAAGACCAATAGGTGCAGAGCAACAATAAAAAATTGCTCAAAGTCGTTTTTTTCCTTTTGAAAGCTTTCGCTGCGTGTTGGCGTTAGCCCTAAGTAACCATTCCACGCGGACAAAGTCGCGGGCAGAAGCTAGTTCTATAACAACGGCTCAATGTTTTTTTCGAACTGACTACACTGTTAACCTAGGAAGGTCTTAACAGCTTCACCGGACGACTAAGGCGAGCGTTTAAAGCACTCAGCCGATTTTATTTTGACAATTAGCTCAAAGGTGCACGGCACACTTCGGTTGGGGCTGTTGCCTGATACATGCAATTCGCGACCTATCTGGGTAACCCAAGCTAACTATTCCAACATATATGAGTTGTTGGAACATATATGTCTGCCAACCGTACATACCTCGACAACTCTTATATATAATAAAGGCTCAATGCTAACGTATTTGCTACATTCAGTATAAACTTTTGGCTGAAGAAAAATTATCGGATAAAAAAGCTTAGTAAAGAATAGGGCCTTTTTATATGGCCGAACTCAAGAATAAGTTAGGAATCTCTTCAGCTGATCATATTTTATTATTATAGGGAACACATGATTATTATAGCACACTTCTACAATGTTGGAGTTCACAAAAAATAAGAATTAAATACAAAAAAAACTACAACATTGTGATCAATTAAATATAACTAGCGGGCTTAAGGGACGTTGTCCCGCCCTGATAATAAAAAAAAATTAATGCATGTAAACGTTACACACGCGATTGGAGTAAAACTTCTTCTCATTGTATAACTTTTATTATTATTCAATTAAATATTTTTTTACAATTTTTTTTTTCGTATATTTCTATAATTTATTTACTTTATAACAAAGAGTTGCTAATAATATTTTCTGTGTTATTTAAGTTCCGAATAATCTGATATTTGTTTGAGTGGGTGGGGATAACTATATGGTGGGTGTGGATATTTGTTTAGTGAGTGGGGGTATCTGTTTGGTGGGTGGCGATGTTTGTTTGGTGGGTGGGGATATTTGTTTGGTGGGTGGGGATATTTGT
>JACEII010000113.1:616085-645003 GCA_014332785.1 Antheraea mylitta
GGCAACCAAAACTTATTTTAAAACTCTAAGTAGATGTAAGAGCCGAACGAATAGAAGTGTCTCACTTTGATATGGTTAGGCAATCAAAACTTATTGTAAAACTTAAAGTAGAAGATGTAGGAGCCGAATGAATAGAAGTGCCTTACTTAGGTTTAAAGGGGAATCAAAACATAATCTAAAACTCTAAGTAGATGTAAGGGCCGAATGAATAAAATTGTCTCACTTTGGTATAAGCGGGAATCAAAACTTATTTTAAAACTCTTAAGTAGATGTAAGAGCCGAATAAATAGAAATGTCTCACTTTGGTATGGTGAGGCAACCAAATCTTATTCTAAAACTTAAAGCAGATGTACGAGGCGAATGAATAGAAGTGTCTTACTTTGGTATATCCATATGGCGGAGTCGCTGAGCACCTGTCTGTACTCGGACAGGTCGAATATCCTGAGGCACTGCTGGTTCTGACGCGGAGTGTTCCCAGACTTGTAGACATCATCACCGCTGTACTGACGCAGGTTGTTCAGCAGCCTGGGAATCGTGACGATTTCATGTCTTTAAGTATCTCTAAGTAACAGTGTATTGAGTCCAAAGAGTAGGTTCTTCAAAACCTTACCTAAGCATATTGGATAACCAGAGCGCGTTGTACTCGATGCTGTCAAAGCGTTTCTTGAGGTTCTTCTTGACCGTGGTCCGAACGGCCTTCATGAGGCGGTGCATCTTGGGCTCGTCGTCCACGTGGTCCATGTGCCGCAACATCATGAACAGGATGTACGCCGGCAGACCGGGCAGGAGGGTCACTGCCACTTTTGGTGTTAGATCTACGAATTTTGCAAGTTAGGTCATAAAATGGCGAGCAGATTAAGTTCCGCTGTATTCGCAATACGTAAGATTCACCAGCTTACAGATATTGCCACTGCTAGGTTAGTCTACTTCGCTTACTTCCATAGCTTAATGTCTTATGGTATTCTGCTGTGGGGTACGGCTGCTGAGGTAGACACCATATTTTTATTACAAAAACGAGCAGCTCGAGCAATATATAATATGAGACCTCGTGAATCATTAAAAACGAAGTTCCAGGAATTCGGAATCTTAACTCTATCCTCCCAATACTTTCTTGATATTTTAATGTATGTCCGTAAAACTTTGAAAAACTGAATTTAGTAAAAAAATCGGCATAATGTAAATACTAGAAACTGTAATAAACTGGTCGTCCCATGTTTCAGACTTAGCAAATCCAGTAATAGTTTCTTAGGTAACAGTGTTAGGTTTTACAATGAAGTCCCAAACATGTTACCTATTTGCCGGACTGTAAATATAAGCGCCACGTCAAGCGGGTTTTAGTGTCAAAAGGATATCATAGAGTGGATCAGTATGTGAACGATAGTGATGTCTGGAATTGACTCCTCTCTGTGCATCCACTATAAGCTATTGTATGATGTATTGGAAATATATGTAAAAAAAAATGTAACCGATGGAGTTTCTTGCCGGTTCTTCTCAATGGTTGGGTTGTTTTTCGAACCGGTGATAGTTTTTGACGTTCAGAAGCGCCTTATTACGGCGTAAACTGAATGAAGTGTTTTTGATTTGATTTTGAGGTTTAGGATTAGTTTAGGCAAGGAAGGGCCGAGGTGAACGAGGAGTAAACCTCGTTTAAAAATCAGTGGTGGGACGGTGGCGGAAGAGTTTTTCTCTCTGACCTGATCTTCCATTGCACGGGTTCGACAGGCTGGGAGGCAGTTTGAGAACTGGCCTGTCTCAGTGGATGGGTCGTGGGTGGACCTTGCTCACACTACCCCAGAACATCCCACTATGTGCGGCGTACGCTTTATCGTGGATTTTTTTTAGAGGTCACTTTCGGGTGTATCATGTTTTTCATTCCCATTTTCCAATTATTATTACGTTGAGATTCAAAATGAGATTTTAATACAGCAAATCGAATAATATTCCAAAAGATTCTAATGAAATGCCTACAATCAAAAAATAAAATTCTGTAGGTGGTAGAGCCGCACTGAAGCTATTTTTGGTTTCAGCATGAATGGATCGGCTCCTCCGGGGTAGTACCACCCCTGTCACAGATAACCGACGTGAAATGACAGTGCTTGCATTGTTGTGTTTCGTTTGGTCAGTGAGAGAGCCGGAGGCTCACGCCCCTTCCTCTTTCCTTCTTTCCCTTTCCTTCCCCTCCCCCTTCTCCCATATACAGGCTGGCAACGCACTTGCGACATCCTTGATGTCGCTAGTGTCTATGGACGGTGGTGATCACTTAACATCACGTGACCCACCAGTTCGTTTGCCTCCTTTGATATATAAAAAAAAAAGTTTATCTTGCATCATGGTTTAATAAAACCACTTGTTTTATAACATAATCAATATTTTGAAAACTGTGAAATATTTGACCAACATTTTAGTAACAATATAGGATAACAATGTATAGGACATTTTAAAAATAATATAATATTAGATTTTTTTATGAAGCGAGAGTATCCGGGACACTTTTTTTAAGGTCATAACATCTACACTTTTTTCAGTGAATTCAAAAAATCATGGAACTCGTGTCGTCGTCACCGAACTCTTTACATGAACTATATGTATATCGTGTATAAATGTAGATAGATATACTTTCGTGCATTATAATTTTTTTTCGTAGTAAAAACTTTTTTATGTGCACTGAGCGGTATAATTTTTTTGCTGGAGACAAATTTATAACTTCGCGTCATGACATGTTACTAAACGTGAACGACGGTATTACTTATAGTATAAGACCTTGTGTACATCTAAAATTGATATTTTGTATTGAAATTGTGCAGCCCACCATATGTTTGATGAACTAACAAACGTATAAAAAAGTATATAATTTTTTTAATTTTTTTTTGAGTTTTCACATTTGCCAGGCGTCCCGTGACGGCTCAATTTTATTTTTCTTAAGGGTACATACCTGTAATTAATTTTTTGATGATAATCGGTTCATCCTGCAGCTTGTATTCGAACATGCCGAGGTATTCTCTCTCTTTCTTCCGCGTGACTGGCGCCATCTCGAGGGTGAGAGAGGCGTTCGGTACCGCTACAGGATCTGATAATTATTCCTTACACAGTATACAATAAAGTCCCATATCGCGTCTCTCTGTCTGTTTGTTCGCGATAAACTCAAAAATTACTCAACAGATTTTCATGCGGTTTTCACCTATAGGTAAAATGATTCGTGAGGAAGGTATGTTTCAAGCATGTATCGGCTAAATCGTTGTTGATGATGAAAATCGGACGATTATTTTTTTTGATGATCTATCCTACTTACTTGCAATAATAACTGTCAAATCCGCTAAGCGTCTATGTTAAAGCACAGTGATAAAAAATGATAATTTTTCGAAGTTTGAAGAAAGAAAAGGATTTATTGTCTGTTTTACTATCGAAAGTTATTAACTCACAGATTTTGTCACCGGTCATTCAAACTAGGTTTATTTAAGCTATTATCCATACTTTTCACATTCTTAAAACAAACTTTACCTAAGGTTCTCTTTATAGTCTATTAGTATTTGTTTTGATTGTGTTAAATGTGAGTTGTGACCTTGAAGTGTCATATGCTAGAATACTGCGATTGTCTAACCTTTCACCTGGAACACATCAATTTAGAAACTCCTGCCACCGTGATATACCTTAATTTACTTACCGTTCTCAAGTATGTCATTCACATCGTCAATTCCAACTTCTTTCAGCTTGATCACCAACAGCCTTATCTGATTCTTGTAACGGCGGCAACTCTCCGACAGTTTGTCAACGCGTTCCTTAAAATTATTTATTTTATTTAAATGCTGGATTTAGTAAAAGACCAAGATAATTTAAATACTAGAAACAGCAACAAATTGATCATTCCATACTTCAGGTTTAGTAAGTCCAAAAACAATTTTTTTAAATAATATTGTTACTGCTATCGTCGAATAGGTTGTAGAGTTACAAATTTAATTTCAGTTAATAGCTGATTTACAAAATGATATAATAAAATTTGCAGTTATAACAATGGCTCTTTTTTACAAAACTGACAGAAAAGCATAATTTTTTGTTTTAAATGTAAATTCATATAATGCAATTCAAGGAGGTTTTTAACATAGGTAATGATATTAAAAGTACGATCGTTTCAATATTGTAACAAGATGGCGGTTGTCTTGTTAGAAATTTCCAGATAGTTTTTACGGCATCTCATAATTCATGCCCGTGGTATAATTTCCCATCGATTTATTGTGCACAATAAACGAGCTGGAGTTTTTAGCGGGATTTCAGTCTGTCATGTAGTGATTAGAGTTATTTGACTCTATATTTTGTAATTTTACTGGTGTTTTACGTAATTTAGTTATTGTGCATGAGTGAACTGAATGGAAAAGAATACCACGGAGCATGAAATTCTGAGATGTCACAAAAACTCCCTGGAAGGTTCTAACAAGAGATCCACCATAATGTTAGAATATTGATTCACACGACGTTTAATAATGAAGTGATCGCAAGAAGCTTATAATAGTATATAAACCCGATTAGGCCTCCCACGACAGCGGCTCAAGCCTTGGTTCGATCCCTCGGTAGGGAGCCCTTGAGTGCGTTGCTTGCACGATACGGTGACACGCAAATATACATCACTGCTACAACACTACACGATCACCCCCACACACGTGCACGCCTACACGCTTACACATGAAAGTGGAAGGGTTTACTTTTTTCCCTTATCGAACTGAAAAACTCTCAATTTTCAGATAATAAATATATGGAGGAGTTGTTGAGGCGTGTATGCTTGGTACACATATACGTTTCAACAACTCATACATATATGAATAGTTAGGTAGGTTAGCTAAGATAGGTCGCGATTTTGCATGCAACAGGCAACAGCCAAGCCGAGGTGTGCCGTGCACCCTTGAGCTGGTTGCCAAAATAAAATCAGCTGAGTGCCTTAAGCGCTCGCCTTAGTAGTCCGGTGAAGCTATTAAGACCTTGCTGGGTCAACAGCGTAGACATTTCGAAAAAAAAAAAATTGTAATAGTATAAACTACACGACAATGGCAGTAATAATCTGAAAGATTGGTTGCCAAAAATAAAGTAAAAATAATAATAATATTAATGACGTTATACCTGTAGAGCGAGGCTCTCTGCTGCCAGTCTGATAATTTCGTTCTGTGCGAATTCTTGGCTTTTGTTTTTAGGTTCCGCACTTAGATCCGTGCTTAGTAACCTGCGGTAGGCAGACACAATCCATTAATACACGCTTAATAACATCTATTATTTTCAAGTAATTTTTACACCTTTCTAAATATTTTTTACAAAATGCATGGAGACAAAAATTTGTTGATAATATAAAAAAAAAAAAAACAAAGATATCCAAACATTTTGCATCATAAAAAAACCGCACAGATATCCAAACATTTTGAATCGTAAAAAACCAAAAGTATCCAAACGTTTTGAATCATAAAAAACCAAAGGTATCCCAACCTTTTGCATCGTAAAAAAAAGCAATGGTATCCAAACATTTTGCATCGTAAAAAACCAAAGGTATCCAAACATTTTGCATCGTAAAAAACCAATGGTATCCAAACATTTTGCATCGTAAGAAACCAAAGGTATCCCTACATTTTGCATTGTAAAGAATCAAAGGTATCTAAACATTTTGCATCGTAAAGAACCAAAGATATCCAAACATTTTGCATCGTAAAGAACCAAAGGTATTCAAACATTTTGCATCGTAAAGAACCAATGGTATCCAAACATTTTGCATCGTGAACAATGTTGATAGAGTTCCCAAATCATTGTAATATTTATTCACCCATTAGTAGCTATTTAGAAAGAGCAAAGCTATGAAAAAAAAAATTATTATTGATTTTCAAATCGCAAACTTAGATTACGTGATAGCGTCAAGCACCATTTCATTCATCAGGAAAATTAAGTATATAATTTGTCCACATTATTTTTAAATTGGTTGCAATAAAACGACAATTGGAAGTGTATCGGAAAAAGTCAAGCCGTCTGGGAGGTTTCGTCCAAAACGCTGCCTAATCCCTTTGAGATATAACGAAACAAATGAGATAATAGGCGACGCAGGCGAAGTCGCGAGAATCAGTTAGTTTGGTTACATTCCCAGTCTTCGGAATTCATTGCTTACGCAAAAAACAGTACTACAAATAGTGTCATTTATGTATGTACGTATGAAACGAACGAACGAAACGATTATGTCTAATTAAATCAATCAAATTAAGACATTTTCTTGTCTCTATAAGTTTATATTGTATGTCCCTACATATTATAAAAGAAAATCGTCTGCCACGTCTGTCTGTTCGCGATAGACTCAAAAAGGGTGTAAGGGGTATCGAATAATATCATAAAACTTGAGACACCCAAGCCAACCTCACTTGCACGTGGTGCACCCTGCTGAATAACGAACGAGGCAATGGCGAAAGCGGGGTGGTAGGGCTTTACAGCCCGACTGGGTCGCAACCACCATGTACATGGCGAAAAAGCCCGTAATAGTGACTCGCTTCTGTGCGTCGCGTTTCGGGATCAGCCTGTGCATATCCAGCTTTCTGCAGACCGGCATGATAATGGCGACCAGCCATGGATAGTGTGTCACTCGGTGGTCGCTATTGTTTTTGGATTGTACTGTGCTTACCATTAGGCATAGTGCAGTGATTTTGCCGTGCTATGATAAAAAAAAAAAACTACTGAACGGATTTCCAGGTGGTTCTCAAAGATTTTTCACCACTTCACCAGTGGGTAAAGTGATTCGGGAGGAAGGTTTATGTATATAATTTGTTAATAGTTTTTTTTTTTTTATTATCCAAGTGGGACATGTCCGCTTGGCTTGCTAATTTACTTAAATTCTAACTTATTGTATTACTAGTGTATTTATAAAGTTGTAATTTGAAAAAAAAAATCGTTCAAGTTACAAAAATTTTGTTTGAAAATTTTGTACATCATTTTTTTTTCATAGTTTATATTTTTGTTAAAAGGAACAATCCTTTTTCTATATAAGTTGCTACATTTAACATTCCATTGTAAATTAATCAAATTTAAAATACCACTTTTTATATGACAAATATATATACAGACTGAAAGTTTAGACAGTAGTAACACTAATGGAGGAAATTCTGCACTGATTCTCGTTCTAAATCGATAAAAAAATAGGTGCTTAAAATATTTGACCTAATGATCTAGAGAATTACAAAAAATATATGCAATCTTGTACGCGTCAATGTTAAAGTACAGTGTCAATGATCGTCGGGTGAAGTGAAAGTGAACCTGCGTATGGTATGAACAGAACAAAAGAGTTTATTTTCGTCTTATTATTGGCAGTTATTAACTCTGGATCGCCCCTTGCAATTTTCGACATCGGTCATTGCCACTAGGTTCATTACGTTTGTGTTTACACTTTTAAAATCTTAGAAAAAACTTTAACTTTGGTTCTGTTTGTTGTTTATTAGTATTTGTTTTGATTTTATTATTCTATACGTTAAATAGAGCATAAACTATTATCTCTTAGAATATTGTAAGCGAGTAATCTGGTACATCATAGACCAAAAGTTCTGATCACATTCATACCTACTGGAAATGTTTTAGGCTGAATAAGAACGAATTTAAAGACCTCAATTTTATTTTCGTTGTCCACATCACGTGAAATTCCCCTACTGAATGGAAGAACATACAACCTTACTCTTTTGATTATGAAGGTTCTATATATATAAACGAACAATAAAATAAAATAAATCTATTTAATACATATTTCAGCACTGCATGAAAAACAAATGCTCTGGAAGAAAAGGATCGCCCCTTTTCGTTGTTTCCCTTTAAAAAATACTTTTTTTTTAAACCTCGCCCTTTTTAACATGCACATTCTATAAATAAACAACGTACCTGTGTATAAAGTATCATAATATGTACAGTGCAGTGTGATGTGTCTTCCCATGATCCTAAAATGTAGTTGCCGGAACATACCATTTGTAGTTTCTAACTATCATCCTTGATCTATTTTCTGATTGATTTTATGAAATTATATGCTCTTAACGATCAAACAATGAAACCGATTATGATTTCCAATATACACTTGTTCAGTATTTGAGTAATTTTTAACAATGTAATATTATATAATTCATTAAGCAATAATTTCAAATTACTTATATTATTTCATATTTTAATTTTTAACTTGTTAAATATTCAAATTATATTATACATTAATAATTTTTATATGTTTGAATATGTTTTAACAATGTATTGATGTTAAGTCTGTTCACAATAAATTAAAAAAATGGTTAAGGGAACAGATGATATAAGACAAAAATTTAGCAAACTTGGTATACAACATTTCTGCAAAGTCGATTGATTATAAAACAAAATTATACGTTTTGGTATATTTTTTAAACATCTAACAGAATTATTGACAACTTTATCAAGTTCGAAATAATATGTATTTCCAATAAACAACATTTAATTAAAATCAATTATACAAAAACTGATTAAAAATATTTCAAAAAATTATTTGAATGCTCGTGTACCATTCCAAATCAGACGGTTTAAATTATTTTTTGCAATTTCCTCAATTTTGTGATATGTTGTAGTACCCACACACACAAAATAGTTCTTTATATATATATTTCTTAAAAATAGTCTAACTTTTACATTTTTTTTGCATTTATATAGCCTTCATAGAAAAAAAAACCAAATCAAAGACATTTCGATTTTATTTATAAGATAATTGAATTTTAAACCTTAAATTCAGTAAAAAAAGTTAATATACCCTTTGATTTTTTTTATCCGTTCTTCAACTTAGGCCGGTCCGGTACTGGATTTTCCCTAATAACATTATTTTTCGATTTTGGAAAATTTGAACTTCTTGAATTTCATACGATTTGGCGTCAAATGCCCCTTATCTTATGTAATATATTTTTGAGAAGTGCGTGTGATTTAAATACAGCTTCGAAACGAGCGTGTGAATAAAATGTGGTGCAGGGAAAGCCTATGATTATATTTGAACTCTGAACAGATCATGTATTTATAAGACATAAAAGACTGTGTGGTTACAATATTGAACTGAAAATAGCACGTGGATATGTACTTGATTTGTTTGCTTGATATAGAATACCCATAGTTACATTTTGGCTTTCAAATTCTTCGAGGCTGTTAAAACTGCAGTAACAAAATTTAGAGTATGGACTACTCGTTTAATATATCTCAAGGGTTTTAATTATTTCAAAGAAAGGAAAGTGGAAGGAAATTCTAGTCTCGTATCGTTTTTAAATTATATATTATAAAAAGACTATCACATAAACAAAAAGAAACAAAAACGTAACAATAGTAACACAGAACAAACTTAATCTTATTAGTTACAAAGGAAAATATTAACAAAGAATAAATTAAAATAATACGTACACTACGGAAGGAGATCGAAAGAACTTCATGCAAACATTAAAAATACTCTTGATAATGATCTAACTCAGACGATTAGAAGAAAAGGAAAGCAAAAGTAAATGGTTTTGTTTAGAGAGTATAAAAGATTTAGTAACAGAACTGTAAGTTTGACATAAGGTCTTTTCGACCTCCTGACATACAATATATTTACACAAACAAGCAGTCAGTAAATGATACTCTGTTACGGAATCAAAGGGCACTGATAATGGATAAGATGAGACCGATGATGATGCGTTTGGATGGGAATATTTTATGTACAGGACAGAAACGATATCTTCTGAATGTGTTGTCTTGACGTCTGAAAGAGGCGAAATATGTTGTGTTCGATTGGCGATTGTCAATAATGTGTATGTGTGTGTTTCATATAAGGGCTTTCGAATCCTAATAAATATCAGTACCTGGACGACCGAACCTAGCTCGGTTATTTAAAAAACATTTTTAAATTAAAATAAACGGTGTAAATGTTGGGTTTGCTTCACAAAATTAGCATTAAAAAAAATGAAAAAGATATCTCTGTTGCTGTCAGTCGGATTCGAACTGGGGTTACACGGAGTTTCGAAGCAGCCGATTTCCATCTGAACTAACCTTTATATTCTAGCTATATTTTTCCATTACGTGAAAACTCGGTCAAAAAAAGTTTTCTATGAATAAAATCTAGCTAGATCGATTTATAGTCCCCAAAACTATCTACATACTAAGTTTCACGGAAATCGGTGACGCCGTTTCCGAGATCCTGAATATATACAAATATACAAGAATTGCTCGTTCAAAGGTATTAGATAGATAGATAATAGGAGTGAAGATTTATGCTAAGAGATTATTGTAGCCTTAGAATTGTAATGGGTTGTTATTCGTGAATAATAAGTTAGGACGGCTTAAAATAGTAGTACTATCGGTTAACGGTGAAGGCAAACATAGTAAGGTAACCTAAACTTGTGAAATATTCTTGTAGTATGTGGGAAAAAAAAAGCACTGTGGATTTCTTAGTTTGAAATCGCCAATACGTGGTGGGCTGTTGCGAGGTTAATTATACCCATACTCTCTTTTGAGCAGAGACCTTAAAGGGCTGATGATGATATGTTACCAACCACATAATATTTACAGCAGGAGCGCTGCTGCTTTACTATAGACACAGGTGATCCTAAAGTACAACCTTGAATACGCTGTACCATTCTTTATGTGAAGATTAGCAGATTGTACCGCCCGAGAAGCGGAAGATCCATTGAATCGCCATTATATTTTAAAAAAGCACCCGGTAGATGGGTATGCTAGCTGAGACATTTCGTTGCGATTTAAATTGTTAAGCGATTTTCATTAGTGTGTGTATAGTGGTTGTATGTAGTTATAATTATGCTTCAGGTCGGCAAACACGCAAAAGACCCATCTGATCTTAAATGGTGGACAACTGTAACACCAGGAGCAACACTTTTCTTTCAACACCAATCTAGAAGAGCGTGTTTCAATCACTTTTAGAAGAATCCCGCGTCATAGCCCTATGGGAACACCGGTACAAATAACCTGTTCAACACGACAGACGTATGCATAATGAAGTTTCTAGGTAATCTTATGATTGTCGCTATTTTGCTGTTTAAGGGTGTGTGGATGAGCAACCAGCAAACTGCGGAATGTATGAGTTTCCAAGGGCTATGTAGGCAACATATCAAACATAAGAATACCCTCTATACCATTATCAATACCTTCCTTCGGAAAAAGGCCTATGGCCCTATGGTGTGTCTTTTACGAATTTATGAATATTTCGGCTCGTCCCCGATACTACCACCCGACACACTAAAACACCCACATCAATAAAAGTGCACGCATTTTTGTGTTTTAATCGGTCAGTGAAAGCGCCGGAGGCCCACCTTCCCTTTCTACCCTACCTACCTACCCTCTCCCTTTGCATGGTTGTTGTGGCATAAAAAACGTATATTGGTGAATTCCAAAAAGGTGACAAACAAAATATGTATATCAGAGGATTATGACGTGGATCTCTTCAAAAAGGGTTAAAACATGCTCTTCAATGTCGGCAACACAACAACAATGGCCTACGTGCAGATGTCCATGGGCGACGGTAACTACTTAACACCAGATAGGCCGTCTGCCTGTTTGCTGCCCTTAGGCATAATCATAAACAAATCATAAATAGTAGTTGCAACCCAATCAGATACAAATTCCTATCACTCCCACTTGGTTACATATAGTATTGAATGAACTAGGAACGCGACACATCTAAGAGTATCACTATAAAGGATGTTACAGCTGGTGTATGGCAGTCGTAATGTAGTAGGACATCATTGTAATCTACTAATTGACGTAAAGTCGAGATCAATTTAAGGTCAACAGGTATTGACCTCTTTATTAATATCCTAAATCCCGTTCGTTCTTTGACATTCGCATTTGCATTCAGATGATAGCAATGCTTTGATAAATCAATAAAATAAAAAATAAAAAACTCACTTTTGATATTTCTCATTCTCTTCTCTCAGCTTTTCGATCTCCGACTTAGCGTTCGTTATGTGCTCCGAGTAGAACTTCTTCTCCGCTATCAACTCCTCTTGTAATTGCCTTGAAAGTGAACATAATATATTTGTACCAAATCTTCTACTACATATATTTAGCAATATAAATCAACTAGCCTTTGCCCGCGACTTCGTTCGCGTGGAATAGTTACTTTGGACTAACGCTAATACGCAGCGGAACCTCTCAAGAGGAAAAAAAACTTGATTTTAAAACGTTCTTCACTGGTGCTCCGCTCCTATTGGTCTTAGTGTGACGATATATAGTCTATAACCATCCTCGATAAATGAGCTATATAACGTTGACATAATTTTTCAAATCGGACCAGCAGTTCCTGAGATTATCCCCGTACAGCCTCACAAACTCACAAACTCATAAACTTTACCTCTTCACAATATTAGTAAAGATTTTAAGACCAGACTAGGTGATAACCGCGACTTCGTCTGCGTTTTTCATTACATACATTACATGTCGTCCTTTATATTATATGGGTATTAACATAACTGAATTACATTTATAGTCAGTCGCGTTCAAACACTCGGGATGCACAACAACACCATTGTAGCACATTCAATAATTGTGATATTACAAACAACTTTATTCTGATAAACGGGGATCCCAAGAACATATGTAATGCAAGGACTTACTCCTTACCTCATACATATTTTATGGAGAAAAGAAAAAACATAAGCATCGTCCCGCTTACTCTACTTATACACTGCCTCGAAACTGTAAAGTTGATTTATAGAGTTATCGTTGACATAAATCAAACTGTAACAACTTTCTAGAGATTTCCACACTCCGTTTTAATATGCATATAAAGCAGCGCCACATGACGACCGATGGCATTTCTATTTTAGACACCGTAGCGAATACGAGAACGAATAAAAGCAAGAAATCTAAAGAGTAATGATAATAGTTTTAGTAATTTATTTTAATGTGAAATATAAATAGAGGTCGGTAAACCTGATTGTTGGCTTAGTAACGTGGCGACGTAAAATAGGAGCTTTGCACTATTAGCGAAATACTCAAAAATATTTGCAACCCTATCTGTATAAATATTAAATTTAAATTGTTTTCTTGGCCAATCGTTATACTGTAACGCGGCACGCGTCGACAACCTAGCACCCTTTGATAAACGCCGTCAAACACACCGCGCTTGCGCCTAGCTAAATTTTTGTATTTAATAAAAATGAATATTTATGTAATAAAAAAAATAAATAGTCAATATTTTATGACAACAATTTGTAATGCTTTATCTTTTCATTATGCCATAGCTGTCCTGTCCTAGTCTTTTCTTTTGGGCATATAACTTATACAAAACGACATCGATGTTTCACATCTGCAAGGCGTCCCGTGACGGCTTACCTTTTTGTCTTTGTGAGTACAATTTCTCTTTAACGCAATATGGTATTTTCATCACCAGCGGACATAGTAATTTGTGAATGTTTTTAATTAGTGATACTTTATTAAAATAATAAATAAATTTAAAATTGTGATCACATATCTAGTGTAAATCACAATAATACTCTTTCAAAAATATTCGTAAGTATCACACGCACATCATCTACTGTAACAGGTAACGTGTACATTATATATGTGAATACTAATAGTGTATCGAATGGGATGGGATTTATCATCAGCCACATAGCTGGAAATTTAAACTGCTATATATCACCCTGAGTGCTCACTTACACTATATAAGAAAGTAATGAAAACATTAAGCTAAACATTATCAAACAATATGTGTTAAATATTTTATAATATGTCCATAGTGTCGATATAATTAAGTTATTATTATACCTTGCTATAATTTAAATCACGTGTACACATATGATTTTCAATTATATTTGTCCTTGGAGTCCAGTACAGCGCACGTCACACGCGCATGTTTACAGTGAACAACATATTTTTGATTAATTTCACACAGACGAATGCACGGATAACAGTTCATCACTACATAGTGTAAAAAAAAGTCCGATTCCACGTCTGTCTATATGTCTGTTCGCTATAAGATCAAAAACTACAGAATGCATCTTCATGTCGTTTTCACGAATATATAAAATGATTCTTGGGCAAGGTTTAGGTATAGTCTGTCTTATTATCAGGGCGGGCAACGTCTGCTGAACCCACTAACTTAAAATAAAACAGCTAATTAGTTTGTTATTTGCCCGTAAAATTGTCGTTCAAATATTACTTGTAGTCCGGTGAAGCTGTTAAGACCTTGCTAGATCAATAGCGTAGTCATTTCTAAGAAAAAAAATGTTTTAATAGGTCAACCCGTTTCGGAGATTACCCAAAACAAATAAAAAAACAGACATATCGACAGATATATAGATATATTTATTCACCAAAAAGTATTTATTTTCATATAAAATACACTTACTTTACTATTTAACCGACGAAAAAAACGGAGGAGGTTCTCAGTTCGTCGCGTATATAATTTTTTTTTAACCGACTTCGAAAAAGGAGGAGGTTATATGTTCGGGTGTATGTATTTTTTTTTTTTTTATGTATGTTAATCGATATCTCCGTCAATTGTGAACCGATTTTAATGATTCTTTTTTTGTTTGATTCGGCTATACTCCAAGGTGGTTCCATATAAATTTGAATAAAATATTCAACCCCTAAGGGGGTTAAATATCGTTTATTTGATTTTCACCCAGTTCGTGTCTACGTATTTTCGTGTACTTGAAACCGATTTCAACAATTTTATTTGAAATTTGATAACTGGGAATGGTGTTCTTGAAATTAAAAAAAAATCCAATCATAAGGGTTGAAAATAAAGGGATGAATAAAGCTTATATGAATAAATGAACTTCCCCATAAGCTAATTTTAATGAAAACTTGGAACAACCTGTTGTAATGATAAGAATATCATTTAATCAATCCCGAGTTGATCATAAAAATGAAGAATGGAACTCCTCAACGGCTTACAGCAGCTATCTTGTGTTTGGGTACATAAGACTCGTTTGACGAGGACTTACATGTGGGGTTATGACTGTTGAGGCAATTTCCGTGAAACGGACATTAGGAAAGATGAGGTTCTGAAATTCGTTCACAATCAACCTAATTTGAGCAGATGGATCTAGTACGGTGTAATATCATGTTTGTTTGTCAAGTTATGAACTTATTTTATAATTAATGAGAACCAGATAAATATATTTATATACACTAAAAATGGAAAAATAAAAATTTTTACAAAAAAAAATTGAACCGACTTCGATATCAAAACTCATACGGCACTGAAAAGCGAAAAATAAATACATTATTAATTCAACCAAATAAAATAAAATATGAATATTTGCGCTACCTAATAATATATTGGAAGTCGGTGCCAACCTAAATTTCTAATTTGTTGTAGGTATAAAAAAGTATATTACACTATACAAATAGACGCGAGAGTGGACCTAAACGTTGTATGTAGATGATATGAAATATGGTTGGCACCGATTTCAAATATATTATTAGGTAGCGCAAATATTCATATTTTATTTTATTTGGTTGAATTAATAATGTATTTATTTTTCGCTTTTCAGTGCCGTATGAGTTTTGATATCGAAGTCGGTTCAATTTTTTTTGTAAAAATTTTTATGTATGATCACGCATAACTTTTTACAATATAGTCCGATTTTAATAATTCTTTTTTAATTGAAAAGGGTATACTTCGAAGTTGGTCCCATATACATGTAAACATGAAAAAATCAACCCCTAAGGGTAGAAAAACGGGGCATGATTTATAATTCAGCTTCTGAGTTGTGTATTACATTTACAGTATAGTCCGATTTTGAAAATTCTTTTTTTATTGGCAAGGGCATACTCCGAAGTTGGTGCCACTTAAATTTGAGAAAAAAAAATTTTCAACCCTAAGGGTATGAAAATCGACAATGATTGATTATTCACGCACTGATTATATCTATGACCGCGCATACCTTTAGACAGAATAGTCCGAATTAAATTATTATCCGTTGATTTGAAAGAGTATACCCAGAAGTTGATCCCATATACATGTAAACATGAAAAAAGCAACCCCAAGAGTAGGAAAACCGGGCATGATTTATAATTCAGCTTCTGAGTTGTGTATTACAAATAAATTAAGCTTGTAGTAATTAGTAAGATCATAGCCACAAAAAATTATAAAATAAAACTTTTTAACAAAAAATTAAACCGTCGAAAAACTGAAAAGCAAAAAATAATAAACCTTTTACTTTATTCATCTTAATAACTAAGTTCTTAAACTAATGTAAGTATACCCAAGAAATGTTGAGTCGGCGCCAAATAACCAATGAAAAAAGATTACTAGATTACTTAAATTTACAAAAATAACCAAATCAAATTAAAAATGCCATGTGAAATCTCCAGCGGTAACGTGTGTGCCCGTTCGGGTTGCTTCGTAAGCGCTCGGCATGCAAGGGATGTGTCATGCTGCGCCGCCGCGCATTACGCTTTACGTTATTAATTAATTTGCTTGATGGCGCCGACTTAAAATTACTTAGGTATACTTACATCAGTTTAAGAACTTAATTATTAAGATGAATAAAGTAAAATGTTTATTATTTTTTGCTTTTCAGTTTTTTCGGAGGTTAATTTTTTTTTTAAGTTTTTATATAATACGTAATATATCACAAATCAAAAATTGGGAACAAAACTAACGTAGAATAAAGTTTTTGGCGGGATTTCAGTCTGTCATGTAGTGGATTTTATATTTTATTCATAATCTTGTGTTACTTGTCTCTATATTGTATTAAATTGGTGACGTTTTATGTAATATGATTCGTTTATTGTACATAAGTGAAATGAATGAAAAATAATACCACGGAGCATGAATTCTGTGGTCTTGAAAATTAAGAAGATAAAAATTTATTAAATATTATATAGAGGATTTGGCGCTTATACCCTTATATTAACTTAGACATAGAAGAAAAGTACCTATATTGACAACTTCAGTATTGGCAGTATGGGTTAATTCCTTCGACTGTCTTATTGGACGAATATTATTATTACTAAAGTTTTTGAATAGCAACACAAAATAAACTTTATAAATGTTTGCGATATAAACGTAACACGTATAATTAAAAATTGTAAACAAAACTAACGTAGAAGAAACTTTTTGTATAGGAACACTAAATAAACCATGAAAATATTTTCGATAGAATATTATCGCGTTACCATAGCAACGCATATAATACTGACATTAACACGCAGCGGAAGCTTCCAAAATTGCCCGATTTTGAGACATTCTTCATTAGTGCTCAGCTCCTATTTGTTTTAACGTTATGATAAGTAGCCTATAGTCATCCTCGATAAATGAGCTATCCTAACACTAAAGGAAACTTTCAAATCGGAACGGTAGTTCTTGAGATTAGCAAGTTCAACCAAACAAACAAACAAACTCTTCAGCTTTATAATATTAGTATAGATATGTTTTTTTTAAATGTATAATGAGATTGATTGCATTAAAAAAAGAAAGGGTTTTCTGTTGTTTTTGAAACTTTTAACACTACATTTCAATATTATCTATATATTAATTTGACTTGACCTTATTCGAAGCTTACTTATGAGATAGGCACTTCCGTTTCCCGCCAGCATGCCCACTTTTGACAGTAAATATCACTAACTTCCGGTCAAATACCTTACACGTGTCTCGCCCCACCATGGCAGAGAGGTGTATTTAGAGCGACGCCGTCTTTCAACTTCATTGGCGTCTTGTTCCCCACCGAGAACAAACGTACAAGTGAAATACTTGCACAAAAGTGAAAAATATTTGCAGAAAATATTTTATTTTTTAATTTTATAGTCTGATTAATATTTCCAGAAAATATTGTATTTCTGTTTTTCAAGTATATGAAAGAGTGTTAATATGTTCCTGGAAGGATTGGTAAAATGTATTGTAAGGCCGCGTAAGTAGCTACTTACATATTAACCTATTGCTGTTACTGAGGAACAATATAACGATACCTTTCGTTGAAAAACTATCACGTGAGTACAAGCTAAGTCTGTTTTAAGAACTGACTATTTTATTTAGTGTTAATAACATTTTTTATGCGAACGGGTTACCCCGTTCGAATTTATTTTTAATTTCCGGTCATTTTATGAAGTGCTGCTCTTTTATAAAATATTATCATCGTTTTTATTGCCTAATATACCGATTGTTTATATACATATATTGTGTGTATGCATACATCTCAATATTTTTTTTTTTCGAATGTGGAAATAAGTGGTGTTAGTGAAAATTAAAATTTCATTAACTGTTAATGTTATGTAGTTACCTCGAGTGGTACTGAAAAATCCACCTTTCCCCTAAATAAAAAGGGGGGGGGGGGGTAAATGTGTACGCCGCAGTATATATCGTTAGATAAATATCCAATATATGATATATCGAAGTACAACCCTCTACAAATTGCAAGCAGCAGTGGTAAGCATTATTATTTCGAAACCATGTTCACTGAATATTCAGATCTTGGTATACCTGCGGCGGAGCCATGCTGCATTATATTATCTTATTTTACTCTTAAATGTTTTTAATGAATTTTTATTAGTTGTAAGACCCACGACAGTTTATTTTAAAAATCAATTAATATACGCTTATTTTAGCACTTCTTCTTCTTCTACTTGTGGTGATACTAGCTCGTAGTCGCTGATAATGGATTTTGATTGTTGTCGGATTGAGGAAAGCAATAGTAATGATCAAGTATGCAAAATTCTACCAACTATCATCAGACGAAGAAGCTCGTGAGCACTATGCACGCTAGTGGAATCTCAATACATCTGGCCTGTCTTCAGAGCGTGACCCCTCGGGCTCGCGGATAGAAGTTTCTCCTCGAGCGAGCACGTAATGTCTCCAGTGAGTGAGTTGGCAGGCTTATTCAGTTTCTTTGAACAGGAGAACATCAGTGCAGGATCACGGCGATTATATAAATAACCTGCGTAGGGTTATTCCGATGGTTATTGGTGCCAGATCACGGCTAAACCCGCGTAGGGTTATTACGAGTATCTGTGCAAGATCACGGAGATTATGTAAATAACCTGCGTAGGGTTATTCCGACGGTTATTGGTGCTGGATCACGGCTAATATATCGCGTAGGGTTATTACGAGTGTCGGATGATTATTACGAGTATCGGTGCAAGATCACATCGATTATATAAATAACCTGCGTAGGGTTATTCCGACGGGTATTGCTGCTAGATCACTGCTACTTAACTCTAATTATGTAACGATCCCGCTGAGGGCTCGTCAGTGTCTCCGCGTAGGAACACGTTAATCACATAATAAGCCCGCGCAGGGCTTTCAGTCGGTGCGTCTTGCTCAAGTGCGTCTGCTCAGGAGTACGCGCATCACATAACTAGCCCACGCAGGGCTATACGGTGCCTCTGCGCAAGAGCACGCTAATCACGTAACTAGCCCGCACAGGGCTATTCAGTGCCTCTGCGCAAGAGCACGCTAATCACATAACTAACCCGCGCAGGGCTATTCAGTGCCTGCGCAAGAGCACACTAATCACGTAACTAGTCCGCACAGTGCTATTCAGTGCCTCTGCGCAAGAGCACACTAATCACGTAATTAGCCCGCGCAGGGCTATTCAGTGCCTCTGCACAGGATCACGCGAAGCATATAACTAGCCCTCGAAGGGCTTTCAGTGCCTCTGCACAGGAACACCGAAGCATATAACTAGTCCTCGCAGGGCTGTTCGGTGGCTCCTCGGTGCCTCCACGCAGGAGCACACGGATGATGACTGATGACTAGCAGTAACTAGCACTTAGCCCACGCAGGGCTATTCGGTGCCTCTGCGCAGGAGCAAGCGAATCATGTAACTAGCCCACGCAGGGCTATTCGGTGCCTCCATGCAGGGGCACGCGAATCATGTGTCTATCCCTCGCCTCGCAGAGCTATTCGGTGCCTTCACGCAGGAGCACGCGAATCATGTATCAATCCCTCGCAGAGCTATTTTGTGCCTTCACGCAGGAGCACGCAAATAATGTATTCCCTTGCAGAGCTATTCGGTGTCTTCACACAGGAGCACGCGGATCAAGTAACTAGCCCGCGCAGAGCTATTCCATGCCTATTTAGTGCCTCTGTGCAGTGCAGAAGCACGCAAATCGTATAACGATACGCAGTTTGTTCAGTGTCTCCTCACAGGAACACGCATTTCGTTGGATTATTTGGTGTACGTGAATTATGGAAGCAACCCTCGTAGCGTTAGTCTGTGGTTCTTCGTAGGACACACAAATTATATAATGAACCTTCGAAGGGTTATTTGAAACCTCCTCGCGGGATTGCACATATCATAAAGGATAGTAGATAACAGCGCGCAGGAGTAGTTCATACTAGGAAGCCAGACCACCTAAAGCTATACAATAATATAGTAATGATGTGACCTGTCCCCAGTGTGAACGTACGTCTATCGCCAAGTTAGGAATTGTCAGTAAATTTACGTGGACGTGAAATGTGGAGAAATGGATTTCGGAAAAATGGATTGTTGTCTTTTAGCAGTTTTGTTATAACCGATAACGGTTAGGAGTAGATAGTATGATAGGAATTTTTGCAGGAACGCAAATCGTTCCGATAACTGTATGGAAGGGCGCATATTCTGCTTAAATAGGCTGCGTCAATACTATTATTTGTAATGATTATTGACCATTAACACAAACTTGTTATAACATTTGTAACTTCAAAAGTGGCTTCAATCTTGCAGCAAGTATGTGAAGACTCCCGGTAAAAGCATGAGTAGTAGGAAGTAACCAGCATTGGGTGTTAAGCAAAAGCATCTACTAATCGAAGTATATTAAATCGAAGGTTTAATACTCTGTATTTTAAGCAGTCTCGAATAGCTTCGAAGGTCTAACTGTTCACATTTCGAAGGTCTAACTGTTCACATTTACAAAGTATTTTGGCTACTGTGGTACTAATAAAGACTATTACTCAGTGTTCTAGTAAAGTCTCAAGAGTTTGCATAGGTTCAAAGAATCTTATAGGTTCTATGTAACGCCCTCGTAGGGTCACTGACTAACATAGTAAGGTCATGCCTCTAATTAATAGATTGCAGCGAAAATTTTGAGCCAACATGTGGAAATGGACGATTAAATGTTTTACCGAATAACCCAAAGTAACAGTGCCGCTAAGCAGACAAGGTTGTCTCTTACGTAAGTTTGCTTAACTAGTTCGATGAGGCAGCATGAGAGCGATGCGTCTGTTACCTATAGTGGGTTGAGGGCGACGGGGGCCGAGGCGCAGAGTCGCAAACGCCTTGCGGTCCGCGAGGTGACGCTGCAAGCGCTTTCTAGCCTCGAGGCCAACAATCACATCGCTCGCCACATAAATAAGGTACCTCTTTAGTAAAACCATTTCGTTCGGCTTTGAACGTAACGGCAGGAACAGAAATTTCTATATTACTGTATGGTGTCGCACACGCTTTTTGTGAGAATCATTTCGAATTGGTTATATGATGAGTAGTTTGTCTTTGAGTCGTAATTTAAGTTTGCTATCAAAACTTTTAGACCAAGAGAGTGCTTCTAGAAGGGCTTTGTCAACATTATTTGCTCAAAATATAGGCTACTGGAAATTTTGGTTGAAAACTAGTTTTTTGCGCTTACTTTGCCAAAATTCTTCCAAGCCATAAAAATGTAATATATTTTTTGATGCTAGTATAAATCTTTGGTTATTTTAACCAAACCCAGTGATTTTTACATACAGCAGTTGTCTTTGATATCACTTAGGGTGTTTTTAGACGGTTAATGTTTTAGTTTCGTACTACTAGATAGCACTAGAGATCATTGACAGCTCTTAAGCTGTAAAACTTTTTCAAATAGGAATGTGTAAAACTTATTTTAAAATATCTTGGTATACCGATTCAGTGGTGATGCAGAGCACATTGCCAGTATTACTACTCGAGTAGTAGCTTTATCTCTATCAGATATGTTTATACGCACGTAACTGGTCTTATTTTAGGTAAAATTCTTTATAATAGTGATAGTGAACCAAATCGTTTCTCGTATCGTATTTTAAAATCTACCGCGGTGAATACCGAATCCTTACGTAACTAACACTAGAGGCAATTAAGAAACCATACCATAGTTTCTTATGGCATAGTTATACATTTTTTGTTTTGGTATGATTATATACTGAAATGTGGTAAACGTTCTAGTTCACAGGCATCTTTCAGAGGGAATTGCCTTCTTGACTATATAGGTCTTATTCAGAATTGATAGTACCTCTGTAACTAAATCATCTTGGACTAACGTGCTAACTTTAATGCTTGTGTAATCACGATTCCCTTATGAATCTTGGCTTATCTAGATCACATTGGCGTCGGTGTCTCTACCACCACCAGGCGATAACAAACAAGTCTCATAAGTAAGCTTCGAATAAGGTCAAGTCAAATTAATAGAAGCGTTTTACCTTACAATAAAACGCATATTAATTTACTTACCTTATTCGAAGCTTAATATTTTAAATTCTGCCTGGTATTATTATTCGACTCAATGAAGTTGAAAGACGGCGTCGCTCTAAATACACCTCTCTGCCATGGTGGGGCGAGACACGTGTAAGGTATTTGACCGGAAGTTAGTGATATTTACTGTCAAAAGTGGGCATGCTGGCGGGAAACGGAAGTGCCTATCTCATAAGTAAGCTTCGAATAAGGTAAGTAAATTAATATGCGTTTTATTGTAAGGTAAAACGCAATTTTTGTACCCCTTTTTAACCTATTTCCCGTCAACGGGTGAACTTGAATTTTGGCATAATTAAAGTTTATATGGCGGTTTTGGCATAATTAAAGTTTATATGGCGGAGAAGTGCAGAAAGCTGTTTATTTTATATAAAATGCATTAGAAGTACATTAAATTAATTAAAATATGCCCTACTTACAGTACTACTCGAATTTTACACAACATATACACACATGTAAATAAGACATTTTGACAGCCGTCAATAATTACGAAGTTCAAAAGAGGTTGTGAAGGAGGTTGTTATGCTCGACTGTATGTATTTTTTAACTCTTACGTTCTAATTACCATTTTTCATTCTACATTCAACAGTGATATTATAGCATATAACTATTATTATAATGTTTTTAATTTTTTCTGGTGAACTTACTTCAAGTGATGATTTAATAAAAAAATTAGCTAAATAATACTTTGTATAATCACAATAAGAATTTTGTTCATAAAAGCAATCCATGACTTAGACCTCCGCGGTTACAATGTTGCAATTCAACCTCATTTAGCAACAAAAAATATTTCTTTGTCTTGGATTCACCATATGATTGTACTGTGCATCCATTACTTTTCCAAACGATGATACTGGACATATGACTATTTCTCATAATGAACTACATTATATTCAATATCATCCAGAAATACCACCCACCCATCGTGTCGTGTAAAATTAATTGAAAATCGTGTCATGGGTTGCGATAAATTTCTTTATTTTCGTAAAGTTATGTTTGCTTAAAATTTGAGAGCTTTACCACGTAATTTTTGTTTCAAATTTATAATTAATTTCAATTTTCATTTACACATAGATTTTTTTAAATGTTTATATAATTAAAGATCATGGCAAATAACTGAGTAGCCATGATGAAAACCTTTGATTATAGAAGTATACCCTTTGACAAAAGAACCCTAATAAAGTTCAAACTTTAAAATATCAAATAACTATGGTCAATGTCGACCACTGGGCGCCCACTAGTTTTTACATAATTGACAAATTTAAATTAAATATAATTAGCCTTTTGACCCCTCGGTTTCTGAATTAGCCATATTAGGTCAAATTGTTTTTTTTTTATTTCGCGATATTCGGCAGTGACATTATTATTTTTTTTCGCGTTTAAAAATATAATTGAAACCGGTAATAACCGATTTGGTGCAGACGAAGTTGCACGGGTCAGCTAGTAAAGTATAAAAAAAAAACCTAATTACCTGTTTATCCCCTTCTGTGCTTCGTAAGCTGTCGCCAGTTCTCCATCCTCGTTGATGATGTCCACGTCCGTGCCGTAGTTGGAAGAGGCAAGAGACTTCAGGTTCACAGTCTACATTGAAAAGCACATCATTTTATCACTCTGAATATCAATCAATCGTTTTTTTTTTAAATCCTGGCAAGGCAAAGTGATTGCAAGCATAATTCAATTGATAAACAAGGCGAGACTGTGTGATCCGCAGTCGATAACCAGGTTTCATTGTGACGTCAGTTTAGAAGCCTCTAGTTTATAGAATACACAGTGTCTGACACCGAAACGCGATAAAATAGTAGTCTCTGTGACAGGCTTTGTAGCAATCTGTGTGATAATCGAGACACAGTTGGATATAGATCTTTATGAGTCAACAATCAAAGGTTTATATTTTTATATGTACTTATTAGCATATATGCAATAATTATTCTGTACGTACGTATGTGACTGAGCTTCTCCTCAACGGCGGGATTGAATTTGATGAAAATGTTTTGTGTTTGGAATGAAAATGGATTCAACAATGGTTTAGATTTACAATTGGACCTGATTTTTTTTATATCATATGAGGCAAACGAACAGGTGGGTCACCTGATGTTAAGTGATCACCACCATCAATAGACACTTGTAACGCCAAGGGAGTATGTTGCCAGACCGTGTTGGGGGCTGGGGGGAAAGTGAGGAGAGGTGGACCTCCAGTGCTTTCAGTGACCGAACGAAACGCAACAAGCACTGTTACTTCACGTCGGTTTTCTGTGAGACGATGGTACTACCCCGGACGAGACGGCCCATTTATGCTGAAATGGCTGTAGTGTGGCTCTACTATCTAAAAAAATTTCGGGATCATTCAGTGTACACTCAATTGTACGAGACGCTAGCAGGCCGGCATGACAGCAGCCATGATGTATCGTATACCTCGATGATAATTATTGTTTTGGTAAAGCACTGTGATTACTACCATCAGACAAAGTGCAGTCACTTTGCCGTGCCATATAAAAATATATAAAAACAAAATAAAATTTTAAAAAAGATATAATACCATGCAAATAGCGGCAATGGAAAGCGTGGAAAATAAATAAAAATTGCATGAACATGCAACGAACTCATTAAAATTTGAAAAAAAAAAGTCGACAGAAATTGTATGTTTTTTATATTCAGATTAATTGTAAATAACGTTTATAAGATCATAGAAAAAAAATTGTTAACAAAAAATAATGTATGAGAAACAGCCTTATGATTAGATATGCATATCTTTTTAAATTTACTCACAACATCTTTTAGAGCTTGGAACCACGGTTTCTGTGATAGTGAGAACATAAATAATTTATTTTAATCACTGTCTATACAATATATCTACGAGGATTCATAATTTGACTATGGAAAGAGTAGATAGGTTAAAATCTTATGCCTTTAAACGAGCAATTCTTGTACATTTTAATATATTCAAGATCTCGGAAACGGCGTCATCTATATCCGTGAAACTTATTATGTAGATAGTTTCGGGGACGATAAATCGATCTAGCTAGATTTTATTCATAAAAAAAAATTAACTGAGATCTCAAGTAATGAAAAAATATGTATGGCTAAAATATAAAGGTAAATTTCGGCACTGGTGTCAAAACAAAATTAGCTCAAATGGAAATCCGTGTAATCCCAGTTCGAATCCGAGTGACATCAGAAGAGAAATTTTTATATCTTTTTTTTTTGTAAAAAAATGTTAACTCTATAAGGCAAACCTAACAGTATATTTTAATTTTAAAATGTTATTTAAAGAACCGAGCTAGGCTCGGTCGCCCAAGAACTGTACGTAATATATAAAGACTGAATTACTTACAATACATCAGGATTAAATCATCATGAAGTAAGAACGAGTTACTTTTGTTAAAAAATATTAATCTTATTAATTACACAACATTTAATTATTATTGTAAAGTTACAAAACAATTATATGGTGTCAATTAGAAATGTTACTTTATGTGTCTTATAGTTCAATTTATAACTAATTTTCGTCGGAGTTGGTATAAGTTACTTTTGTTAAAAAAGGGACCGATTTCACATATTATAATACCTAAATCTTATTATCTAATTTAATACCTTTAAACGAGCAATTCTTGTATATTTTTATATTTGTATATATTCAGGATCTCGGAAACGGCGTCATCTATTTCCGTGAAACTTAGTATGTAGGTAGTTTTGGGCACGATAAATCAATCTAGGTAGATTTTATTCATAGACAACTTTTTTAACGGAGTTTTCAGACAGTGAAAAAATACAGCTAGAATATAAAGGTAAATGGGAGCTGTCAAAACAAAAATAGCTCAGATGGAAATCGGTTGCTTCGAAAATCCGTGTAACCTTAGTTCGAATCCGAGTGACAGCAGAAGAGATATATTTCTTTAATATTTTTTTTTTGTAAGAAAATGTTAATTATATGAGGCAGATCTAACAGTTTATTTTAATTTAAAAATGTTTTTTAGAGAACCGAGCTCGGCTCGGTCGTCGAGGTACTTATAAAGTTACAAAACAATTATATTATAGTGGAAATAAAAAATGTAATATATTCTATATTATACATCTATAAACCAGCTACATATGTGTATTTATTATTATTTGTTATATTCCTTACTTATATTATAAGAAAGTCTGTTTGTTTGTCCAACTATTCCACGCGGACGAAGTCGCGGGCAGAGGCTAGTGTACTACAATTGCAATACTATTATTGTAGAGTTGAAGATAATTTAACAGCAAAGAAATAATTTCACAGCTTAAGTAAGAAAAAAGGTAATTTCCAAAACTGTATTTCGTGGGAAGATGCGTTTAAAGTTTAACCATATTTACACGGTCGACTTCAAACTATACTAATATTATAAAGAGGTAAAGTTTGTGACGTTGTGATGTTGTGATGTTGTGGCGTTGTTGGGGGTAATCTCAGGAACTACTGGTCTGATTTGAATAATTCTTTCAGTGTTATATAGTTCATTCATCGAGAATGGTTATAGGCTATATATCATCACGCTAAGATCAATAGGAGCGGAGCACAGATGAAAAATGTTTCAAAATCGAGATTTTTTTTCCTTTTGAGAACTGCTGCGTGTTAGTGTATCTATTCCACGCGAACGAAGTCGCGGGCAGAGGCTAGTTAATAATAAACCGCTTAAAGTAAATTGTAAAAGTAAGGACAAGTAGTGTAATTATATTGCTATTTGGTCCCTATAGAACATAGCTCAGATAGGTCGCGAATTGCATGTATCAGACAACAGCCCAAGCCGAGATGTGCCGTGCACCCTATAGCTAGTTGTCAAATAAGATCGGCTGAGTGCCTTAAGCTCTCGCCTTAGTAGTCCGGTGGAGCTGTTAAGACCTTGTTAGGTAAATAGCGTAGTCAGTTCGAAAAAAAAAAATCCTTGTAGAAAAAATCACTATTATTGTAACAGTTATCATAGTATTTGCTTTTTTTTTTTTTTCGAAATGACTACGCTATTGACCCAGCAAGGTCTTAACAGCTTCACCGGACTACAAACGTTATGATATGATGATGTTACCGATAGTTCGAATCCACTGGTATACCCTCGACTCCACCAGTCCAACCGATTTGCTACACATAGTATTTGTATATTACCTGATCCTGACAATAATAAAAGTTACTCCTATGCAAGGGATGCTCCATAAACAACGTTTTCGATATTTTAACACCGGACAGAGTCATTTTTTGTTCACTACGTCACTTTACATAATATAATTAATTATGATGTGATTCTGAATTACTTGTATTGTAAAAATACACATTGAATGTTTTGATTGCAAACACTTACTGTATACAAGAAGAACGTATTGAATCAATGTTTGTATTGTTGACACTAATATACGCACGCGGTTTTTATTACGATGTAATTTTATAAATATCCACTACATAGTATAATACAGAGTCCTTTGCCATGGCTGTCTGTCTGTTCGCGATAAACTCAAAAACTACTGAACGGATTTTCATGCGATTTTCAACAGTAGATAAAGAGATACATGAGGAAGATTTAAGTGTATAATTTGTTTAGGTTTAGGTTATCAGGGCCGGACAATGTCCGCCGGGACCTTTAATATTAAAATAAAATTACGTCGCATCTTAAGTACGAGAGAAAAGAAGATAATTAAATGAACTTAATACATTCAGATAATTTTATTCGTCACTGTTTTTTTTAACATTATATTATATTCGACGCAGATGGAGTCGCTGGCACAGCTAGTATATAATATAGTTCTCATGTAACAAAACAATCATATTCATACCCCGATTAGGCCTCCCACGGCAGCGGCTCAAGCCTAGGTTCGATCCCTCGGTAGGGAGCCCTTGAGTGCGTTGCTTGCGCGATACGGTGACACACAAATATACATCACCGCTACAACACTACACGATCACCCCCACACACGTGCACGCCTACACGCTTACACATGAAAGTGGAAGGGTTTACTTTTTTCCCTTATCGAACTGAAAAACTCTCAATTTCCCAATAATAAATATATGGAGGAGTTGTTGAGGCGTGTATGCTTTGTACACATATACGTTTCAACAACTCATACATATATGAATAGTTGGCTAGGTTAGCTAAGATAGGTCGCGATTTTGCATGCAACAGGCAACAGCCAAGCCGAGGTGTGCCGTGCACCCTTGAGCTGATTGCCAAAATAAAGTCGGCTGAGTGCCTTAAGCGCTCGCCGTAGTAGTCTGGTGTAACTGTTAAGACCTTGCTGGGTCAATAGGGTAGTCATTTCGAAAAAAAAAAACTCATACAATTACGAACACACAGACAAAACGATTCCAATTTTATATTTAAACATTATTTATTATTTTTATGATAACTTATCAGATAATAGCGAGGTCGTATCACGGCAACATTTTTAGACATTTCTTTCCGATAACATGAGACCGGTCTCCTTTAAATATTTATTTTATATATTATCATTGATATTTTTCAACCTGTGTAACGTTTGTTTTTATTTTTAAAGAGGAACTTCTTATGGCGCGGTAGGGAAAAATTTTC
>JACEII010000113.1:645013-667299 GCA_014332785.1 Antheraea mylitta
CGGAGCCTCTCCAGATTCTCCCTCAACTTCTTATTCTCGATTTCCAGGTCTTCCAGCTTGAATCGTTCCACGTTCGGGTTCGACGGCGGCGAGGATACGCGATCTGGTTGAAGATTTATTGGATATTTTAAAGCGATAAGGGCTCGATTGATAGCGTATTCAAGTAGCGCGTCAAAATCAAAATAAAGAATACTTTATATAATATAGTATTATATTATAAAAAGGTAAAGTTTGTGAGTTTGTGACATTGTAGGGCGTAATCTCAGGAACTACTGGTCCAATTTGGAAAACTATTTCAGTATTATATAGCTCATTTATCGAGGAAGGTAATATCATCAAGTTAATACCAACGGGAGCGGAGCACCAATGAAGAATGTTTCAAAATCGGTGATTTCCTTTTAAGAGTTTACGGTGCGTATTAGTTAGCCCAAAATAACTATTCTACAAACGAAGTCGCGGGCTGAGGCTAGTACTTTATACAATTTAGGCGCTGACAGGGCGCTTCAAAGCTATCACCAGTTCGGATAAACAAGCCAGTTTGCAAACAGCACGGCGTTGGTTTGAACAATACATCGTGATGGGACCACATGGCTGGTGGTAGGGTTTTTTCTAAGCCCTAAAACTGATTTATCGTCAAGCATTTATAGTAGTATTCCGGCAAATGCACCTGAGAGCCGATCCCCTCTAGGTTTATTTTGTTTCCCGTCTTAGACACTGCATCTAACACCAGCTGAAACTGTGCTCAAATGCTAAAGACTTAGAAATTACAAAGGAAAAGGAAATATTAGTGCAGGAATGGGTAAATGGAAATCAACGCGTACTTCTCCAGCAATACATAACTTGATAAGTTAATGTATGCCCATAAAAACTTTGAAAAACTATATTTAGTAAAAGACCGGCATAGTCTAAATACTAGAAAGAGTAACAAACTAGTCGCCCCATGTTTCATGACTTAGCAAAACCAGCAACAGTTTTTGAAGTTATACTTTTTTTGGCGCGTTAGGTAAAAAATGATGAGGGTAAATTTTACGATGCGTGCGCACACCGTTACGAAAGACCGACACCCTGAAGTTAGCTTTATTCAATACTTTGTTTCTTTGTATTTTTGTGTATTAAAACTTTCAATGTATTAAATATCTTTCATCTATTGTTAATGTATTTTTTTCTACAAACGTAGAATAAGGCGAAAGATAAAAATTTTGAAAAGATTTTTATCTTGTTAAGCCACAGAAGTATAACTTCTAACGCGTGTACATAAAGTATACACACAGGTAATAGTGTTAGATTCTACAATAAAGTCCCAAAGCATGTTACCGATTTGTCGGACTGTAAGTTTAAGCGCCACATCAAGCGGATTTTAGCGTCAAAAGGCTATTATAGAGTGAATCAGAGTGTGAACGATGGTGATGTCTGGAATTGACTTTTTTTTTGCAACACCAGGGGAGTCAAAAGTGCGTTGCCAGCCTGTGATTGGGAGGAGGGCGGGGGGGACAAGAAGGGAAGGTGGAAGGGGAAGGGGAGGGTAGGTGGGTCTCCGGCTCTCTCACTGACCGAACGAAACGCAACAATGCAAGCACTGTTACTTCACGTCGGTTTTCTGTGAGAGGGTGGTGCTTCCCCGGACGAGCCGACCCATTCGTGCTGAAAACAATAATAGCTTCAGCTTGGCTCTACCACTACTCTGTGCATCCATTGAAAACGATTGTAAAATGTATTGGAAATATATATGTTAAAAAATATGTACCCGATCAAGTTTCTTGCCGGTTCTTCTCGATGACAAGGTGTTTGTCCAAATCGGTGGTAGTTTTTGACGTTCATAAGTGCCCTATTAGGGCCTAAACTGAAGTATTTTTGATTTGATTTGAAATTCCGCCGTCTTTAGTACATCTGGACTACAATGACAGACTTAAGATTTACCTAAGAGGCATATCATGATGATTTCATAACATAGTGCCAGACGACTCTTTAAAGTCCGCCTGAATAACTGTCAGCTTTAAGTTGACTCATCTCTAATCACCTGTTGGGAGTATTCCAGCAGCTGGACTTGAGAGCCAGTTATCCTCTATATATTTACCATCTTGGAACAGAATGTCATTTACTATCAAGTAAGATTACAAATTAGACGTTAGAAGCTAGATTATATTAAAAATCATATTATTGAGACTTTTGACTGGTATTAGAAATTTAATACTTTATAGGTTATTTCATCGGTTTAAACGCAAAGTTTTGAGATATAGATTTTGTAGGTAGTAGACGCACGCTAAAGCTATTATTGGTTTCAGCATGAATGCATCGGCTCGCCTCCGGTATCCGACACACAGAAACACCCACGTGAAGTAACAGTGCTTGCATTGTTGCGTTTCGTTTGGTCAGTTAAAGCGCTGGGTACCCACCTCCTCCAACTTCCCTCCCTCTCCCTTACCAATCAACACAGGCTGGCAACGCACTTGAGACTCCCCTGGTGTTGCTAATTTCTTTTTAGTTCGAAATGAAAACGCTGTTGACCTGGAAAGGTCTTTACAGCTCGACCGAACTACACCGTGTTGCTAGAGTCTATGGACGGCAGTGATCGCTTAAGATCATGTGACCCGCCTGTCCGTTTGCCTTCTATATGATATAAAAAATTTAGGTGCTAGAACCTAGATAGTATTAATAATCATGTTATTGTAACTTTTGACTGGTATTAGAAATTTAATATTTTATAACTTGTGTCTTGGGTTTAAACGCAATATTCTGAGATGAAGATGTATCAAACATTGTATCTGTACAAGGTAAAGATGGTAAAAGGAATGCAACTTAAATGCAGGCGGTTTAGGGTGGCAAAAAAAAAAAAAAAAAACTAGTTAAATAGATATTAGAAAGTACCCTATCACCGAGTTACGGTTACATCAAAATGATCTCCTTCATCGGATCTAAGATACATTAGTGATCCTGAAGATCGGATATAGTTATAATTTATACTAATATTATAAAACTGGTAGGTTTGTCTGCTTGAACGCGCCAATCTCAGGAACTACTGATCTGATTTTAATAAAATTATTCCAGTGCTATATAGTTCATTTATCGGGGATGGCTATAGGCTATATATCATCACGCTAAGACCAATAGGAGCGGAGCACCAAGGAAGAATGTTTCAAAATCGGATTTTTCCCTCTTGAGAGCTTTCGCTGTGTGATAGCGTTAGCTCAAAATAACTATTTCACGCGAACGAAGTCGCGGGAACAGCTAGTATTAATAATAAAAGTCTCATACAAAACTAAAAAGCAGTTTACATTACACATGTATGGTTAGTCGGCCTTATCGCTTAAAGCGATCACTAACAAGCAAAACTTCGTAGTCCCGTGAAGCTGTTAAGACCTTGCTAAGTCAATAGTGTAGTCAGTGCGAGAAAAAAAAAATTAATATGATTAATGGTCATTTACCTATTATTATATATATATATTTACTTATTATTACAGGCCGGTATGATAGTGGCGACCGGCGATGGACAGTGTGTCAATCGGTGGTCGCTATTATTTTTGGATTGTACTGTGCTTACCATCAGGCATAGTGCAGTCACTTTGCCGTGTTATAATAAAAAAAAAATGAAAATAATAATCCATACATAAATTTATAATACACTAGCCTCTGCCAACGACTTTGTTCGTAGCGTCACTTTGTCTAACGCTAACACACAGCGAAAGTTCTCAAGAGAAATAAAACCCGATTCTAAGAGTTTTCATTAGTGCTCCGCTCCTATTGGTCTTAACGTGATAGTTTTTTTTTCTATATTATAGGCGGGTCACCCGATGGTCACCCGATCACCGCAGTCCATAGACACTAGCAACACTAGGGTAGTCGCAAGTGAGTTGCCGAGATTACCCCCTACAACGTAACAAACTTTAACTTTTCATAATCGTACTATAGATAAATTTAGGACTAGACCTACAAAATTAAAATCTGAAAAACTGAATTTAACAGATGACGTAATTTAAAATATAACTCTATCCTCGAGGGATTCCTGATAACAATAAATACATTATACGATAGATTCAAGTTCCTGCAAAAAACACTCTTTCTCTCTTCTCCTACTTTTTTTTTACTTTATTGTTCGCAATCAATCTTTCAGATTATTACTGCCATTGTCGCGTAGTCAATAATATTACAAGCGTCGTACGATCACTTCAATATTAAGCGTCGTGTGAGTCAATATTCTAACAAGATGGTGTCTGCCTTGTTAGAAACGTCCAGGGAGTTTTTGTGGCATCTCAGAATTTCATACTCCATGGTATTATTTTCCATTCACTTCACTAATGCACAATAAACTAACCACATTACACAAAACGCCACCAATTTAACACAATATAAAGTCGAATAACACAAGATTATGAATAAAATATAAAATCCACTAAATGACAGACCAAAATCCCGCCAAAAACTCCTTCTTCTACTTACTCATAAGACGTTCTTCTAAATCGGCAGCTCGTTTCGTTGTCCTCGAGAGCTCGCTCTGGAGCGCTGAGATCCTGTTCTGCATCCGCAGCACCAGTCCAGCATCAGCTATCTGTTTGAAAATTCATTGTTCAGACCTTATATTACAGAAAAAATATACTCGTTCCAAAAAAAGTAAAACATTGGTTTCATGAACAGACGATGCAAGTGAATATTCCTTCGGATCGCTGAAAATTATTCCAATTTAGAGTATTAATAATGGGAAGAATGTCTATAATAATCGGTCCGTCGACGAGTTGTTTGTCAACAAATTATCGTAAAGCGCCATCTATTCGAGACTGGTGAAACTTACAATAAATAACAATAATCAATATTGACTATCATTTGATTTGCAAATAAAAAAATATTGTGGTCATTAATCGATATATATATTATCGTATCTCTCAAGTTGGAACAAATTATACATAAATGCCAACGTTTCATGAAGATCTGTTAAGTAGTTTCGGAGTTCATCGTTGACAAACATACTTTTACTAATACCAACATTATAAAGAGGTAAAGTTTGTGAGTTTGTGACGTTGTAGGGGGTAATCTCAGTAACTACTAGTCCGATTTGAAAATTTCTTACAATGTTACATAGCTCATTTATCGAGGACGGTTATGATATGATCACGCTAAGACCGAAAGGAGCGAAGCACTAATGAAGAATGTATAACCGAGGTTTTTTTGTCTTGATAGCTTCCGCCGCGTTTTAGCGTTAGCCGAAACTATTCCACGCCAACGAAGTCGCGGGCAGAGACCAGTATTTTTATATATTTAGATGGAATGTTTGGCTGAGCGGTCGGATCGATTATGATTAAGCCTTATATAGTAGCGATCGACAAATTCCTCATCCAAAAGAACCAAATATAAACAATACAGAATTGAAGTTTATTCAAAGAGCCTTTTGGTTGCGAAACATCTATAGGCAGAGGGTAAACCTGATTGTTGGCGTGGCGACGCAAACCACGAACTTTGCACTATTAATGAAATACTCAAAACATTTACAAGTCTATCTGTATAAATATAAGATATAAACGGTTTTGTAAGCCAAACGTTTTATTAAAGTACCGTGCGGTACGCGACGACGACCTAGCGCCCTTTGATAAATGCCGCCAAACACACTGCGCCTGCGCCTAGATGAATTTTTGTATGTAATAAAAATGAATATTTATGTACTTAATAAAATAAATAAACAGTAATTATTTTATAGAAAAGATGTGTAATACTTTATCTTTTCACTATGACATAACTGATTCCTGTCGTAATCTGTTCTTTTATGCATATAACGTATACAAAACAATTTCAATGTTTCACATCTGCTAGGCGTCCCGTGAGAACTCAATTTTTTTATAAACTTAAGCTTTGGTCAAGACATATTTTTATGGAGATAATCAGGGTTAAAAGTCCACTCTCAAGCTCGCTCTTTCTTAATATAACTCACATTTATTCAAAAAAAGAAACAATCCAAAATGTACGTAGTTTTCACCAGAAATTAATCAACGTTGCGAGACGAATGCGTCCAATTCAACAGACAAGACAGATTAACCAAAAAGAAAATAAAAAAAAAAAAAAACAGAAAAAAACGATATTAGAATCAGGCACACTACAATTTTATTTATGTGTATGGTATATAGGAAGCTCGCAATGAGAGACAATAGTATACTGGATGACTGGTTATTCGCTAGCAATATTTTTACAGGATACTCAGTACTTGACACTCGTTCTAAATCAATAAAAAAATAGGTGTCTAGTATTTGATCTAGAAAATATAAAAAATATAGTTAATCCTTTACGCGTCTATGTTAAAGCACAGTGTCAATTATCGTCGGGTGTAGTAAAAGTGAAAACGTTTATTGTCCGTTTTATTATCGAGGGTTATAAACTACGGAACGCCGTTCGTAAGTTTTAACACCGAGAATTCAACCTAGGTCTATTTAAACTTGTACCCACTTTTGACAGTCTTTTATTTGTTAGATGGGACTATGACCAATACATGATGATTGTTGTAACTCTTTAAACAGTCACGGTGTATATCTATACTAATATATAAAGCTAAAGAGTTTGTTTGTTTGTTTGGTTGAACGCGCTAATCTCAAGAACTACCGGTCCGATTTGAAAGTTTCTTTTAGTGTTAAATAGCTCATTTATCGAGGATGGCTATAGGCTACATATCATCACGTTAAAACCAATAGGAGCGGAGCACTAATGAATAATATCTCAAAATCGGGCTATTTTGGAAGCTTCCGCTGCGTGTTAATGTCAGTATTATATAAGTTGCTATGGTAACGCGATAACATTCTATCCCAAATATTTTCATGGTCTTTTTTGTGTTCCTATTTATTATTATTTTTTATTATTATTTATTATTATTTATTATTATTATATAGGTTTATTCTACGTTAGTTTTGTTTCCAATATTTGATTATACGTGGTACGTTTACATCGCAAACATTTCCAAAGTTTATTTTGTGTTGCTATTCAAAAACTTTAGTAATAATAATATTCGTCCAATAAGACAGTCGAAGGAATTAACCCATACTGCCAATACTGAAGTTATCAATATAGGTAGTTATTATGTATTCTTTAGCCAGTTTTCTATTATGTCCAAGTAAATGAAAAGGAACAAGCGCCAAATCCTCTATATAATATTTCGTAAATTTTTATCTTCTTAGTTTTCAAGACCACAGAATTCATGCTCCGTGGTATTATTTTGCATTCATTTCACCTAGTTTCAAGACAAAATAAAGAGCGAGGTTATTACCGGCATCGGGCCATTATGCGATCCGGCGGACCAGTTGACAGCCTCCAGCGCAGGACGCGATGTCTCCACAGATCTAACTGAACCGTACCCGTAGTCCTGTAACAAGCATTTTTTTTTCTAAGTTTGACTGTACATCTCACCTAATTAGATCGCATAGTTAGAATTAATAGAACGTCGTATTTATATTAATTTACTAGTTTGTATTTGTACTTTTGTCTGTATTTGTGTGCGTGTTTGTGCGTGCTTGCGTTCGCGTGTGTGTGCGTGTGTATGCGAACTTGCGTGCGTGTGTGCGTGCACGCTTGTGTATGTGCTCGCATGCGTGCGTGCGTGCATGTGTCTGTGAAGAAAGAGAGGTTTTAATTGGTAAAATGGTTATTAAATTGTTTATAATAATTTACCGCTAATGGTAAATAGCTGGCAGTGGTATTGAGTCGCGCGTGGTTGATTGCGAACTGAAGTAATACATATTGTCTTAATACTAAAATGTTAAAGTGCACGAACTGCACAAATTATATATAATACCTAACGAGCAGTTCGGTTGTGTAACTCCGAACACCACGTGTGTATGTTTGTGAGAGTGCGTGTGCGTGTGTGCGGAGTAATTTTACCGAACTATAAAATAGAGGAGAAAGAAAAGTGTAGAGTATAAAGAGTGGGTTTACTCACATCTTCCACGTTCGATTCGTGCTGGGAGTTGTTACTTGCATCGGAGAGAGATCTTCGGTGCTCCTTGGGCGGTGGAGCTCTGAAATTGAATTACCATAGGCAGAGTAGTCATAAACTTGGGACAATTAAAATTAGCAAACGGCATCGTCCATCAGCAATTAGTCTGCAGTTGATATTTCAAGATACGGTATGTTTAATAATAACAATTAGAAACAAAGAAAGAAAGAAAGAGAGAACGAGAAAAAAGGTTTTATCGTGAATACATTTTTTAGCAGTGTTTTTTTTTATCATAGGAGGTAAACGAACAGGTGGATCACTTGATTTTAAGTGATCACCACCGTCCATAGACACTAGCAACACCAGAGGAGTCGCAGGTGCGTTGCCAGCCTGTGTTGGGGGAGCGGGAGAGGAAGGGAAGAGGAGAGTGGGAAGGTGAGGAGAGGTGGGCCTCCAGCGATCTCATTGACTAAACTAAACGCAACAATACAAGAACTGTTATTTCACGTCGGTTTTATGTGAGAGGGTGGTAGTACCCCGGACGAGCCGACATCTTTATGCTGAAGCAAATAATAGCTTCAGCGTGGCTCTATCATCTACAAAACTACTTTTTCCAAGACACTCGCAACATTTTTTTTTTACAAAAATCTAAAAAGTACAGACAGGCTAGACCTATATTCTTAGTATATGCATGGAAGAGAATTGAGTCTGAAATTAATCTTCTAGTCATTTCTTCTACATTTAAACTTACCTCTGTAATGCATCGATCCGTTCTTGCAACTCGTACTGTAACGAGAGGAGTTTCTGTCGGCTCTGTCTCTCCGCTTCTAATTCCGCGTTGAACTTCTTCTTCTCTATCTCGTATTGCTTGTCTTTTTCTGAAAACGATTTATTAAAATGTAACTCAGACAAAAAAATTCGGTCGCGTTGAATCGATATTCCAAGTATATTGTATTAGGAGTTTCCCCCGGATTCGCGCGCCTTTTTCTGTGTAGTAATTATTTTATATCTATATATATGTAATATATGCAGGTAGTTTTATTTATTGTCATATTTAGCACAAGTGGTTTTTAACTTGTCATGCAGTCTCTCCGATTATAGGCGTCTTACAGTGCGGTTGCGTTTCATTAAGCTCCCTAAAATAATAACCCTTTGGACATTTATACCAATATATATATATGTATATAGCTCTCAAGAAAAAAAAAACCCGGCTATGCCAACATCAGTTATCTGCTCCTATTGGTATTAGTGTGATGATATTATAGCCTACAACCTTCCTCGGTAAATGAGCTATATAACACTGAAAGATTTTTTCAAATCTGACCAGTAGTTTCTTAGATTACCCCTACAACGTCACAATCTCACAAACTTTTCCTATTTATAATATTAGTATAGGTAAAAAGTCATGGTGGACTATAGATTTGATCGGTGGGATATCATGTCGATGTCCTCAAATTCGAACTTCGACATACACCAACGAATTTTTTTCGGGGTTAGGATACATTTACTAATTTAAATTGGTATAATATAACTGCAACCGTTGTAGCGCGCCATACGCACGCTCACAGCGAGACTGGGGGGCAAACAGACTGTCTGTGTCAAGCGCACATGAGATAAATTGGTAACGGCTCAATTATTGAACTCAATTGTTTTCTTTCAACGATTCCTTTTATACCGAAACCTTGAGTTTATTGAAGTAGTCCGGTGAAGTTGTTAAGACCTTGCTAGGTCAATAGAGTAGTCAGTTGGAGAAATAAAAAAAAAAAAAAAAAAGTTTATTGACCAAAATTAACGCCAACCCGAATAAAGACACGGGCAAAGACTAGACAGAAAATCTTTAACAATAGTTATATTACGATACATTTGGACAAGGAAATAACATAATGACGTGAAGACATTTTGACGTGTTATAAATCTATGAACGCCGGTTGCATGCACGAAAAAGCATGACTCATTGACGCGTTCCGCCTGAGCCGAACGTGCGAGCGTGAGCGCGGAACAAGCGATAAGAGAGGCGCGATCAGCTTAAGCGATCGGTTTAATCGTTCGGCTTGTATAACATCTATCTATATAGTAGCCCGGTGAAGCTGTAAAGGCTAAAAAATTAAGGCCAATAGCGTAGTCAGTTCGAGAAAAAAAAATATAATTCAATCCAATTCATAAAAGTATGCAATTTGTCATCAATGTTTTCTTACAACGTTATCACATAAAAATAGAGTCCGTAAACCGACTTTACAGACAACCATTTTTTAGAAATGTTTGTATACAAAAAACACACCTTTCCAAAACTGTGCTCTTGACTCGAATTCCCTCGACCACGGCGACACGACTTCAGAAGCCACCAACATATCGAACTGATATTTTCGAATAACTCCGTAAGATAATTCTCACATAAACAACAAAACTTTCACTTAACTCACATCCACGTAGTTTCAAAGTGAATATGCAACCAGAAAAGTGTTATGGAATCCACAAATGGAGGGTTATATCTCCCATTAAATATCTGCCCATAACGACACGTGACCGCGTGACCACATCTACCAGAGTCATGAGCCATGACACGATAGAAGAATTAAAAAGAATATCATGTCCATTGTCGTACAAAGTTGAAACGAAATCCTACGTTGTAATATTCAAACGGTGCGTTGAAACAGCGGGGAGACTTATTCTGTTAGTAATCATTAATCGATACGTAAAGTTATATCGTTTTCAATCGATTTCAAATATGAGGATTTTCTCAAGACGGCTGTATTTAGAAGTTATACTTCCTTTGGCACTTTGGGATAAAATCCTAAAAGTAAAATTTAACGATGCACGCATTAACCGACAACTAAAAGCGACACCATGAAGTTGGTTGGTAATTAACTGTCAAAAATTCGTGACAAATGATAACTAACTTCAAGTAATTCCTGACATTAGTGCGTTCAAGCAAACAAACTCTTCAGCTTTATAATATTAGTATAGAGTATAGATAGTAAATACAAGTTATTTATTTGATTCGTCATTTTTTATACACAACGAAGCGGACAAGAATTAGCAAATATTATTTAAGAACTGACATAAGCTTTTAAAAAACCCATATATATACACGACAACCCATACTTTTGTTAATTTTCTAACTTTGGCCACAATCTCGCCTGATGTTAAATTATGATGTGGTCTATGATGGTAAACACAGTAAGCTCAGAGGAGGAACTGATTCTGAAATGGGGCTGCAAGGCCACACCTAGAGGTACTTGGCAATGACACAACTCGAGGGTGATAGCTAGAGTTTTAAAAATACATGGTTAAAACCAATGACATAAAATACACCATCAATGAACACACTACCCATAATGACACAAAACTGAAGCTTAAACTCAAACTAAGACACAGATTCAAATTAAAGCCAAGATTTAGATTAAAACACAGACTCGAATTAAAGTTCAAATTCAAATTAAATCCCACTCTTTGTAGGGATTCGACTGAACACACAACCGAAGTGCAATCATAGCTTATGAGTATATCGAGTTAACGTAAACGATCAGAATTGAGACTGTAAGTAAAATATAACCAGAATAAGGACGTGGATATATCGATCGCTGATATGGATAACATAATTAATTTCTTTACAAACTTTATCGCAATTATCTTTTAGTTGATGATAACACGTTTTTGTGTTTAATCGCAACATGTGATACTAAGTAAACATAGCATTTAAACCAGGCTACGCTTGTAATTTTTCACTAACATCGGAAAGGTACAGTTTACTTTACAATCTAACTAATATAAATGCACATGTGAGTTTGCGTATTTACTACACTTGCAAGCCTTAACTACGAAGTTACGGTACAAAAAAGGGCACAGGGTAGTAGTACATTTGGTCCACAAAAGATTGTACTCTGTTCCTGAGGGAATAAATCCACATTAACACAAGGGAAGTCGCGAGTACTAGCTACTCATTAACAACTGTTAATGAAGATGTATGAACGCTCGAATTGGAAATATTTTAAATAGGGTAACAGAATGCATTTTTGTAAATTACAAGTTGTACATTTGCTCGTTTTTATTATATTTACGAGTGATCAAACTTCGAAAATGACAAAAACATCTTTCCAATAATTTTTATATTGATAATATTATATAGTAGCTACAAAACTAAAGAAGAATGAAGAAAATCAACGGAGAAACAGAGGAGGGTAAGTTCTTAACAGTTTTCCCACTGTTTACTTATATACCAGACGACTGTTAAAACAGTAGCAATATTTATATAAGACACTACATTCGATTTTCGTTCTAAATCAATCAAAAAATATGTGCTTAATATTTGACTTAGTTATCTAGAAAAATACAAAAATTATACACAATCATCTACGCGTCTATGTTGCAGTATATGCACAGTGTCAATGACCGTCGGGTGATGTCACTTTCGTTTGAAAGGGAACGTGGGAACGTTAGAAACAAAACAAAAGAGTTTATTGCCTGCTTTATTATCGAAGGTTATTGACTCCGGGTCGCCCATCGTAGATTTTGGCACCGGTCATTGCACGTTATACTTTTGAAAGTATTAGATCAAACTTTAACTTATGTTTTCTTGGTTGTTTATTATTATTTTTTTTAATATTATAACTTTATACGTTAAATGTGAGCATGGAGTGTCATATCCTAGAATACTGCGAGTGTCTAACCATTCACCTGGTATAGATTGCTGGCAGTTGTTTTATAGTAGTATTGTAGTTAGTATCTGCGGGGGCAACTCTTATTCCTCTTGTGCCTGGTATCCGTTTTAACTCAACTCGGACACAGTTACATTGCCCTTGATATTCAACCGTTTTGCGTTCGTCCGTTTGTACGTTGTTTGCGTGCGAAATAACAGAGGGATTCTAAAGCGCAGCAGCGCTGAATATACTAAATATTTTCTTTTCCTACTAGCCCAACTGATTCTACGTTTTTACTTCCTGCGGTTGAGCGTATCCATCTGCCTTTACCCTCATGGTACTAATTATACAATCCATATCTTTACTTTTAATTCCATCAATAATGGAGACGAAGAAGCCTAATGAATGTTGTGTATTTACTTATATTTCTCTACATTCAAAATAGGCATATATATTTCCATAGTAATTTGTTAAACAGTATAAAAAATGATCTTCCCGCAGAGTCATCTAGGAACACGTTATAGAAAAGTATATAGTGTAATATTTTAAAACAATACTAAATTTATTATAGTGTATATATTCGGACAGAAAAACAAACAGACAACAGACTATATTGTCGTGAAAATTACCTATATAAAATATGTATATCTCGTAACATATAAACAAACATACATATTACATATTAACAGTCATCATTACACAGTAATATTGTTATAAAGCCGATATAGATTAAAAGGCGTCTGTAAGTTATGACTCATATATAAAACGTTCAGTGAACGTCATTAATCTATACATGTAAACGAAATTAGGCTATCTTTTGTAAACCAGAATAAACTCCCTAATCTTCTGAACCGGTACTATGCACGTGTCATTTTCTTTCCGAATGAGTGCTGAGTATAATTTTCCCTAAATTCATAGTTTAGGAATGACAAATTTTTATCGACATTAAAAAGTGACTATAAAAAATCATATTGAAACCACCATAAAGGCTAACAACATAAATATAATATAATAGTTGCTCACAATTACAACGATTTTTGGCAAAGCTAAAAAAATGTAGAGCCGTCACGAGACGCCTAGCAGATGTGAAACATCGAAATTGTTTTGTACAAGTTATATGCATTATTATTGAATATGCATTGTTTATTATTATGGCATTATGTAAAGATAAAGCATTATAAATTTGTTCCATACAATAATTATTGTTTATTTATGTTAATACATAAATATTCAGTTTTATTAAACACAAACAATTCAACTAGGCGCAGGCGCGGTGTGTTTGGCGGCATTTATCAAAGGGAGTTTGGTCATTGGCACGTGCCGCGTAACACTATTAAAACGAGTGGCCGGCAAAGCAGTTTGAAATTTATGATTATTCAGATAGGGTTGTAAATGCTTTTGAGTATTTCGTTAATAGTGCAAAGTTCGTATTTTGCGTCGCCAAGCCAACAAACAGGTTTACCCTCCGCCTTTTGATGTATCACATCAAAATACAAACGAAAGCAAAAAAACGGTGCAAACCAAGAGACTGCTGAAACGAAAAAAACCGATGGCGATGAGAACGACTCAGAATTGCTGCGGTTTGATTCTAGATTTTTTTTTAATAATAAGGGAGGAACAGCATCCGCCGGATCTGCTAGTTTAACATGAGACTGTGCTAATTTTGACCATAGGTCGCTGCTTCAGATCCGGCTCGAAGGACCAAATCTCTATCGCAGTTACAAAGAAGTATTTTCGGAATTTATTTCAAAGGGATGTCAACCTCCAGCCTGTTTATACAGTCCACTACTAGGTTAGGTCACTCATCACTAGCACTACATATAAAACGAAGTCCTCTGCCACGTCTGTCTGTCTGCTCGCGATAAACTCAACAAATTATCCAATGGATTTTCATGCGGTTTTCATCAGTAGATAAAGTGATTCTTAAGGAAGGTTTAGGTATACAATTTGTCAAGGTTTTTTTTTTATAATCAGGCCGGGACAACGTTCGCCGGTTCCGCTAGTAAAGAATAAAAAAAAGAATATGGATATTTTCATGACACTAGTCGCAGTACTTTTGGACTATGTTTTGATATGTCAATCAGTCACTCTTTTATACAATGGACTGATAATCGCTTACCCTCAATTGCCAAGTCGTAAAGTTCCTTGTTGCTTTTCAACTCGTTAGCCAACTTCTCACTCTCTGCCTCCCACGTCTCCCTGTCACTCTTATACCGCTCCTCTATCTCTTTCTTCTCCGTGAGCAACCGCTTGTTGCTGTCTCGCTCGCTCGCCAGCTCTGCTTGAAGCGCTGCGATGAGGCTATTCTTTTCATTCAAGTCCACTTTTAGAGTTTTCGCTTCGACGTCCACTGACTTCAATATTTCCAGCTTCGCTCTGAAAGGAAACCATGATTGATTTCTTGTTGGAATTGTGGAATGTCATATAGTAGATTTTATATTGAACTGGCCCCTGCTCGGGACTTCGTTCGCGTGTAATAGTTACTTTGGGTTAACACTAACACGCAGTGGAAGCTCTCGAAAGGAAAGAAACAAGTAGGTAGAGCTAAGCTGAAGCTATTATTGTTTTCAGCACGAATGGGTCGGCTCGTCCGGGGAAGCATCACCCGACACACAGAAAACAGACGTGAAGTAACAGTGCTTGCATTGTTGCGTTTCGTTCGGTCAGTGAGAGAGCCGGGGACCCATCTACCCTCCCCTTCCTCTTCCTCCTTCCCTTCCTGCCAATCCTCCACCCTCCTCCCAAATACAGGTTGGCAACGCACTTGTGACTCCCCTGGTGTTGCAAGTATCTATGAACGGTGGTGATCACTTAACATCAGGTGACCCATCTGTTCGTTTGCCTCCTATGATATAAAAAAAAAAAATTTTTGATACATTCTTTATTGATGTTCCGCTCCTATTGGTATTAGCGTGATGATGGATAACGTCCCTCGATAAATAAGCTATACAGCACTGAAAAAAATTTACAAATCGGACCAGTAGTTCTTGAGATTAGCGCGTTCAACCATACAAACACACAAACTCTTCAGCTTTATATATAAGTATAGATATAGTATAGGTTTTAGAGTGTAGGTGGTAGAGCCACGCTGATGCTATAACTGGTTCCAGCATGAATGTGTCTGCTGGTCCGGGGTACTACCACCTGACACACAGAAATACCGACGTCAACTAACAGTGCTCGTATCGATGTGTTTCGTTCGATCAGTGAAAGCGCCGGAGGACCACCTCTCTCGCTCTCCCTTCCCTCTCTTCCCCTTCCCCCTCCCCCTGAGTCAACAGCACAGGCTGGCAACGCACCTGCGACTCCTCTAGTGTTACTAGTGTTTATGGACGGTAGTGATCGCTTAACATCAGATTACCCACATGTTCGTTTGCCCCCTATGACATAAAAAAAAACGTTGCATGTTTCTTGGAATCTACCTGCAACGTTTTTTTTTTTTTTTACAAAAGCCGGAAAAGTACCCACCCCTTATATTTACATTCTTATTATATGTATGAATTTCTTACTTGAGCTCCAGTATCTGAGTGTTCAGAGGATCGATGCACTTGGCCCGTTCGAGGGCATCTCCGAGCCGCTGCTGGAGGCTGATGATCTTGTTCTCCAGACCCTTGTTCAGGGTCTTCACGTGGTCCAAACTCCTGGCTTCGATGCGCAAACGCTTGTACAGACGACGAGCCAAGAACCTACGCACCTGGGATCAAACAAATTGATCATTGTAATCGCAGAAAAAATAATTTCATCGCTACATTTTTTTTAAACTTTGTTTTTGGCAATCAATCTTTCATATTATTACTGCCACTGTCGCGTAGTCAATAATATAACAAGCTTCGTGCGATCACTTCAATATTAAGAGTCGTGTGAGTCAATATTCTAACAAGATGGTGGATCCCTTGTTAGAACCATACAGGGAGTTTTTGTGGCGTCTCAGAATTTCATGCTCCGTGGTATTATTTTCCATTCACTTCACTCATGCACAATGAACTAACTATATTACGTAAAACACCACCAGATTTACACAATATAGAGTCAAATAACAAAAGATTATGAATAAAATATAAAATCCATTACATGACAGACTAAAATCCTGCTAAAAACTCCTCGCTACATATTAAAAAACAAGTTCCTCTGACACGTCTGTCTGTTTGCGATAAACTCAAAAACTGCTCAACAGATTCTCATGCGGTTTTATAGGTAGTAGAGCCACGCTGAAGCTATTACCGGTGTCAGCATGAGTGGGTCGGCTCAACCGGACCACCCGTCGCATAGAAACACTCACGTGAAGTAACAGTGCTTGCATTGTTGAGTTCGTTCGGTCAGTGAGAGCGCCGGAGGCCTACGTCCCTCTCTCTCCCCATCCCGTCTCCTCCCTTCCACCCTCCCCAAACACAGGCTGGCAACGCATTTGCGACTCCCCTGGTGTTGCTAGTGTCTTTGGACGGCGGTGATCACTTAACATCAGGTGACCCATCCGTTCGTTTGCCTCTTATGATATAAAAAAAGTCATCTGTCGTCTGTCTTTCTGTTCAAGAGAAACTCAAAAACTACTCAACTTATATTTCTTTAATTTCACTTAATATGAATTAATTATCATTCTTTTTATTATTTTTTTTAACTGTTTATCAATATATAATGTTTCATAATGTAATTTTTCATTACTATCAATAGTGTAATTTTTTTTCGAACTGATTACGCTATTGACTTAGCAAGGTCTTAACAGCTTCACCGGACTACTAATAATGTAAGTTGTATGTCATGTGATAAAACATTTTAGGTTTCGATCTAATATATCCCTTCTTATTATTATTACTATATTATTCATCAAACTGTTGACTGTTATATTATCCACAAATGTAAATCTATACTAATATTATAAAGAGGTAAAGTTGAGTTTGTGACGTTGTGATGTTGTGACGTTGTAGGGGGTAATCTCAGGAACTACTTGTAGGGGGTAAACTCAGGAACTACTGGTCCGATTTGAATAATTCTTTCAGTGTTATATAGCTCATTCATCGAAAATGGTTATAGGCTATATATCATCACGCTAAGACCAATAGGAGCGTAGCACAGATGAAAAATGTTTCAAAATCAGGATGTTTTTTTTTTCCTTTTGAGAACTACTGCATGTTAGTGTATCTATTCCACGCGAACGAAGTCGCGGGCAGAGGCTAGTATAAAATAAATAAATTAAATATATTTTTTTAAACAAAATAATAGTTTTTATACTTACGGCCGCTTGAGCGATGACAATCTGCTTTCTGATCTTCCTCGCCTTTTGACGTGCGAGAAAACCGCGGGCGTAGCGTTGTATCGTAATCACCTGAGGAAAGTCGTTTTTAGTGGATGCACACAGAGAGAGAGAGAGTCAGTCAGAGAGAGAGAGTCAATTCCAGACATCTCCATAGTTAATTAGCCCTCTGATACTAAAACTTAGTTTTGAAACTTAAAACTTAGTCAGACAAATAGGTAACATGCTTTGGGACTTTGACCTAATACTGTTATCTAAAAAACCACGATTTAACGAATTTTAACATTCGATTCAAAATTCGAGTCAAACAATTCGATTTCTCGAATTATTCGATTCAAGTCTCGAATCGAATATTGCTATTCGATTCGGAATTAATAATTCGTAACTTCGAATTATTCGCACACCCCCAGTAATTTCTATACAGGCTGAATGGTTAAAGAGTCGCAATATTCACAGAGGTTACAGAGTAGTCATTTCTGGTTGTAAATCAATAAAAAAATAGGTACTTAGTATTTGATCGAATTATCGAGAAAGATACAAAAATAATAAATACACAATCCTCTACGCGTCTATGTTAAAGCACAGTGTCAATGGTAGGCGGCGGGTGAAGTGAACGACCAAATAAAAAAATAATTTTTCAAAGCATCAACGAAACAAAAGGGTTTATTGCCCATTTTACTATCGAAAGTTATTAACTCCGGGTCGCCCATTGTAGCTTTTGGCACCGGTCATTGCACCTAAGTTTATTATGATTACACACTTTTGAAATCCTTAGAACAAACTTTATCTTAGGTTCTCTTTGTTGTTTATTAGTATTTGTTTTGATATTATTATTTATGTGACCATGAAGTACCATCTTCTTGAATATTGCAAGCAACTAATCTAAGGCTTGGTATAGGGAATATTGTAAAAATAGTAACCGCTAAGACCCTCCTCCTGTCCCGATAGAGCCTCCTGGCGATGAGACCCCTCGCTCGTGCCTGTATTCCTATGACGAGGGTCCTCAGCCGCTGGTACTTCCGTCTCGCCAGCCAGCCCCTGATGTTCTTCTGGATCCTGATAGCAGCCCGACGGCGTCTGATCTCTCGCGCTCTCCTGTTCACAAACCAAAACTTGGTACATACGTATTAACGCCACCGCAGTGCTGTCTTTGTTTCTCAAATCTATCCTAAATTAACGGAACCAACACGTAAACAGTGAGAATAATAAATATAATCACTCATTTGGAGTCAAAGGATCAGGAGCAGAACAATCTCAAATGTGTCTTCAAGCTCAACGGCTCCGTTACGGAGACAATGCATATAATTTTCAATCACAGTATCCATTCAATCAAAGTGGTAGAGCCACGCTGAAGCTATTAAAAAAAAATTGGTTTCAGCCTAAATGGGTCGGCTCGTCCGGGGTAGCACCACCCGATCCACAGAAAACCGACGTGAAGTAACATTGTTGCGTTTCGTTCGGTCAATGAGAGCGCCAGAGACCCATTTCCCCTCCCCTCTCTTCTCCTCTTCCTTCCCCTCCCCCTTTCTCTCCATTCCCACAAACACAGGCTGGCAACGCACTTGCGACTCCTCTGGGGTGGCCAGTGTCTATGGACGGCGGTGATCGCTTAGCAACAGGTGACCCACATGTTCGTTTGACTACTATATGATATGACTATACCTACTATATGACATAAAAAAAAATCATAATGACGAAAACTAATTATAGTCTAATTAATTAATAGGTCTAATTAGTTTGTTTAATCTAAGTTCATTGTATGGTTGTTCGCACAATAAACAATTTCTTTCTTTAATTATAGGGTGTTTTGTTATTGCGTTGGTTGCGTTATTGGCGTTAATACGTAAGTACCCAAAACTTATATAGAGTATAGTCTATAAACACCGTACATAGACACTAACAACACCAGGAGAGTGTCAAGTGTGTTGCCAGACTGTGAATGGAGGGAAGGAGGAACGGGGTGGTGGTCTTTAGGGTGTGGATGAGCAACGTCTTAATACCCGGTTAAGGGGCTATCATTTGGAATAAAACGAGGGTGGTGGAAGTGAGTACCTCCTGGCGAGGTATCCCCTTGCCCGAGCCTGCAGCCCTCGTATAGCTGCGGTGAGACGCAGGTACCGGCGGCGGCACACGAACCGACGCACGCAGCTCTGCACGCGTACGCAGTACTCCCTTTGTATGTCGGCACGTATCTTCTCTAAATACGCCACCTGTCGGCGAAGCACATACATAAAGAAAAAACGTCGAGGCAGTCATAAAGTATCGCCGACACAAAAGAAAAGTCGAAAATTTTTTATAACATCTGGTCCTTCGAGCCTAACGTGGAGAGTCATTAACGCAGGCCGATATCACAGCGGCGACCGATATATATCACATATCCTTCAGTGGTTGCCGTTGTTCTTGAACTGTAAACTGTGCTTATTATCAGGCATAGCGGAGTCACTTTGCCTTGTTACAATTAAAACAATGGATTAAGTATGTTCTCTTTTCAATTCTTAAATTAATTATTGTGTGTAGAATGGCTTAAATCTCATATTTGTGTATTGAAATTATTATCGTTGGTATGATTTTTACATCTATTGGGATTCCGAAAAATAATAATTTTTAATTACATTTTTATACAGTAACTATTTGAATCACTTTTTACTAATGTCTAAAGGTTACGTTTCAATGACCATCATCATTCTCTTCTCACTCAACTTTGTCTCTACAGTTAGAGGTGAGAGACAATAATGCCTTCAGGATTCGATAGTGAGGTAATGCCTTAACATTAGGATTTGACATGTAAGGTAATGACTTAACATTAGGATTCGATATGTGAGGTAATGCCTTAACATTAGGATTCGAGATGTGAGGTAATGACTTAACATTAGGATTCGATATGTGAGGTAATGACTTAACATTAGGATTCGATATGTGAGGTAATGACTGAACATTAGGATTCGATATGTGAGGTATTGCCTTAACATTAGGATTCGATATGTGAGGTAATGACTGAACATTAGGATTCGATATGTGAGGTAATGACTTAACATTAGGATTCGATATGTGAGGTAATGACTGAACATTAGGATTCGATATGTGAGGTATTGCCTTAACATTAGGATTCGATATGTGAGGTAATGACTGAACATTAGGATTCGATATGTGAGGTATTGCCTTAACATTAGGATTCGATATGTGAGGTAATGACTGAACATTAGGATTCGATATGTGAGGTAATGCTTTGGCATTAGGATTCGATATGTGAGGTAATGACTGAACATTAGGATTCGATATGTGAGGTAATGACTGAACATTAGGATTCGATATGTGAGGTAATGACTGAACATTAGGATTCGATAGCGAGGTAATGCCTTGACATTAGGATTCGATATGTGAGGTATTGCCTTAACGTTAGGATTCGATATGTGAGGTAATGCTTTGGCATTAGGATTCGATATGTGAGGTAATGCCTTAACATTAGGATTCGATATATGAAATGATTCTAACGGTCCCACAGTGGAGACCTTTTTTTTTTCGAAATGTCTACGCTATTGACCCAGCAAGGTCTTAACAGCTTCACCGGACTATAACCACAGTGGAGGCCAATTCCTGATTCCTCTATCGCAACTTGAATGTTTCTGTATAATGTAACGATGTAGCATACGGGTGTAACAATATGATAATACAATAATAATCCTTACCTGACCGGCTCTGAAAAATATCTTGGTGGCACCAAACTGATACTTGTCCGGGTCTTTGAGATGCTTCGATAGGATCTTGTCGCACGTGCTTTTGATGTTAGCACGGTCTATATCTTTATTCAAGCACAGTAGGCGGTATCTGAAACAAAACGTGATGTGTAGTTCATCAATTAACATTTAATCTATGATATAGATGCGTGAGAATAAAAACATATCATTCTATATAACAACAGTTCAAGGTAAGTTCCGTCCTTTAGATAATTAAATGACTATAAATATAGCACTCACCGATGGAAGAAATCCTGATACAACCATCTCGATGGGAACCCTGCAGCCGATATCCTGATCGTCTCCAAAACACCACAAGCTCTAAAACATTATATTATTTGGTAATTTATCGTATTACGTTGCTTGAAATGATTATTCGATGTCTTTTTTCGAAGTCGGTTAAAGATCCTTTTATATTGGTACTAACTGACCCGTGCAACTTCGTCTGCACCAAATTGGTTATCACTGGTTTCAATTGTATTTTTAAACGCAAAAAAATTTAATAAATCTTATATCCGATTCCAGGCACACCTACCGTTTCTAATTGTGAATTCAAACTATCTAAACTTTTGGTAGTGGTAGAGCCAAGCTGAAGCTATTATTGTTTTCAGCACGAATGGGTCGGCTCGCCCGGGGAAGCACCACCCGACCCACAAAAAACCGACGTGAAATAACAGTGCTTGGATTGTTGCGTTTCGTTCGGTCAGTGAGAGAGCCGTAGACCCACCTACCCTCCACTTCCCCTTCCTCCTTCCCTTCCTGCCCCT
>JACEII010000113.1:667309-690989 GCA_014332785.1 Antheraea mylitta
CATACATCATTCACACATTTACAAAGAAACACCATACATCATTCACATATTTCCAATGAAACCGCAAATTTGTTATTAGATAATGTTTAATATATTTAATAGTTGTTATTAAATATAAAAATGTTATTTTATAAAATTTAAGTGAAAGTAAAACTTGAGGTTAAATAAGAGTAAACTTGAAATCATATTAGTGTAAACTAGAAGTCAAATTAGAGTAAACTTGAATGCAAATTAATGTAATCTAGAAGTCAAATTAAAGTGGACTTAAAGTCTAAATAATTCCATGTAAATATAATAATTCCTACTGTTGATAAATAGTTTACTAACCGTTAGACTACCGATCGGCACAGAAGGCGTCGTCCTCCTCCTCGAGGGTGGTGGAAGCGTGGAGTGCTGGTGCTGGTCTGCGGGCCTCTCCTGCTGAAAGAGCGCGTGCACGAGCCTGCAGGATGTGGCGGACTTGATGCACTCCAGCTGTTCCTCCGATACTGTATCACGATTCTTCTCAAGGAAACCACCCGACTGGTACTCGACGTTGTCCGCAAAGTGTTTAATTATGAAGGCTGGAGATAATTCAACATTCTTTACTAAATTTTAAAAGCTCATATTATACCATATCAGAGGGCATAACGCTTCTTTCTACATCATCAGCCTGTAGACGACCCACTACAGCAGTGTTTCCCAACGTGGTGCCCACGCTCCACAGGGGTGGGACAATTTGATAGTCAAGGGGGGCAATTTAACAATGGACTCGAGACGATTTTAACCCTATTGCTTTCGGTTATTTAAATGCAATGCTAGGTATCGATGACAAATTTAACAAAAATGGCAAATTCTTAAAAAAAAACATGCTTCAATTAATTATCTATACTAATATTATAAAGAGGTAAAGTTTGTGAGTTTGTGATGTTGTGATATTGTAGGGGGTAATCTCAGGAACTACTGGTCCGAATTGAATAATTCTTTCAGTGTTATATAGCTCATTCACCGAGAATGGTTATAGACTATATATCATCACGCTAAGGCCAATAGAAGCGGAGCACAGATGAACAATGTTTCAAAATCGGAATAATTTTTCTTTTTGAGAACTGCTGCGTGTTAATGTATCTGTTCCACGCGAACGAAGACGCGGGCAGAGGCTAGATACGTATAATTTCGTTTGACGTTACCAACATATCAACTGAGTGATTAGAGTCGTCAAGTAAGTTTTTTATTATATATTGTGTAATTTTACTTACGATGTTTTGATAACAATTTCAGTTTTTTATTATATATTGTGTAATTTTACTTACGATGTTTTGATAACAATTTCATAGTGATTTCTTCTTAAAACTTATCATTTATATTTCGTAAGAGAACAAACAATTGTTAAAGGTAAGGAGTGGATCAGTATGTGAACGATGGTGATGTCTGGAATCGACTCTTCTCTGTGCATCCACTAAAAGCTATTGTATGATGTATTAGAAACATGTTAAAAAATGTAAGCGATCAAATTTCTGACCGATTTGGCAACCAATCTTTCAGATTATGACTAACATTGTCGTGTAATTAAAAATGCTACAAGTGTCTTGTGATTATATCAATATTCTAACAAGATAGTGGCTCCCTAGTTAGAACGTTCCAGGGAGTTTTTGTGGCATCTCAGAATTTCATGGTCCGTGGTATTATTTTCCATTCACTTCACTGATGCGTAATAAACTAACTATATTACGTAAAACTCCACCAAATCTACAAAATATAGAGTCAAATAACACAAGATTATTAATAAAATATAAAACCCACTATATGACAGAAGAAGAGACAGAAGTTTATTATAAAAATCATTACAATAGAAAATCCATCAGCTGCATATAAGCTGATGCGCCATATTTGGATACGTTGATTTTTACCTAATCATTACATAGTATATAACAAAGTCCCCAATTGTGTCTGTCTGTCTGTCTGTTCGCGATAAACTTAAAAACTATTAACACGGATTCTCATAAGGTTTCACCAGGGGAGAAAGTGATTTATTAAAAGGTTGTGGTATATAATTTGTCAATGATTTTTATAATCAGGGCGGAACAATGTCTGCCGGTTTCGCAAATTATATTATATTGTAACAACCGGAAGCACATCTATCGCGCCACGGTACTGCCGCCGGAAATAATAGTACAGTAGTCGTACAAAATGCCTAGTGCTGCCACCGGAAGCCAAGCCAAGGCATGCAACTACCCCACCCGCCAGTAGCGCCATCTAGCCAAGCTTTAGCCACGCCTTACGGTGGGGTAGGGGCAGCCAGCCATAAAAGGTCGTGCGGGCTTCGACTCGAGGCAGTCTTGCACTATATTTACGCGCGGTAGTTCTAGCCGTCTGTGTATTGATTTAGAAGTGGTCATAATGAATAAATGACGTGCTTATATACAAAGTGACATATAATTTTACGTGTTCTTACAAGTGTGTTTATGGTAATTAAGTGATGTACTTATGTAAAAAGTGACGTTTAATTCTACGCGTTGTTACAATATTGTTACGAATTTTGATACATCTATTGATTATTAAAAACAGAACTGGGTAATTTACATAAAAAATGTTAAGAATCAATTCAATTCTAATAATTAATCACTTTTTAAATAACCGACACGAGTTCGAAAAGACCTACTACACATTATGACGGCCACCGAAAGAATGAGTCAACACGGCAAGCGCCGCCCTTTATATAGGCCGTTCGCAGTACAACTACCCCGATATAACATCGACAAAGAGTTTTTGGCGGGATTTTAGTATGTCATGTAATCATTTATATTACATTCATAATTTTAAATTATTTGACTCTATATTTTGTAAATTTGGTGGTGTTTTACATGATATAATTAGTTTATTGTGCATAAGTGAAGTGAATGTAAAATAGTACCACGGAGCATGAATGAAATTCTGAGATGCCACAAAAATTCCCTGGAATGTTCTAACAAGAGATCCTCCATCTTGTTAGAATATTGACTCACACAACGCTTAATATTGAAGAGATCACAGGACGCTTGTAATATTATTGACTACGTGACAATGACAGTAATAATCTGAAAGATTGATTGCCAAAAATAAAGTTAAAAAAAACATCAACCAATAGCGTCTCAGGTCATTAGTAACAGCCCCTATATAGTCTATAGTAAGTCATTAGTAACAGCCCCGATATAGTCCATAGTAAGTCATTAGTAACAGCCCCAATATAGTCCATAGTAAGTCATTAGTAACCGCCCTAATATAGTCTATAGTAAGTCATTAATAGTACGGAGAGTGGCTAAAAATATTAATAAATATAGGAATGGCTTAGAATGGTTTGTAGGAGAGTGATGAGAGGACTGACCGTGGTTCCCGAACCTGGGCCTCATAAAATGCGGGTACTTGGAGCAGTTGGAGTGGAGCTTGGCGACGAAGCCCGCGTCGGAGCCCTGCGGCACGCGGCACTCCTCGTCCAGCAGCGCGAGCACCCCGAGCCGCTCCTCGATCAGATCGATGCAGGGCTGATTGTCGTAGAACTCTATCATCTCCCACGAGATCTCCTCCTGTCCACACCAATAACCAACATACATCCTTCACAGCCCTCTTGAATACATATATACATTAACCTATCCATCGGACATAGTACATTTTTTTTCGACTTTATTTTTCGCAATCAATCTTTCAGCTTATTACTGCCATTGTCACGTAGTCAATAATATTACAAGCTTCGTGCGATCACTTCAATACAGCGTCGTGTGAGTCAATATTCTAACAAGATGGTGGATCCCTTGTTAGAACCTTTCAGGGAGTTTTTGTGGCATCTCAGAATTTTATACTCCGTGGTTATTATTTTCCATTCACTTCACTTATGCACAATAAACTAACTATATCACATAAAACATGATCACATTTACAAAATATATAGTCAAATAACACAAGGTTATGAATAAAATATAAAATTCACTACATGACAAACTAAAATCCAACCAAAAACTCCATAGTACATTTTATCAGCTCCAGGAAGATGGCCCCATACTTTGCGTAAGAGTTTCAAAATTTTTCAATTTTTTTCAGACAATGGCCCACACATTTTGAATCTTTCATAATTTTTTTTTATAAAGGTGTTAAAAGAGACAAGAAATAAATTAAATCATGTGACATATGATGATGATATATATGATCATAGTTTCATGACTGTATTCACATTTATTTTCTTGTTTAAAAGTTAGGAAATGCTTCTAGTTTTATTTAATTAAATCGATTATTCGAATCATTAGTCAATAATCCATATATTTGTAAATCGAATTAATTTGACAGAACAAGACACAGATAGGTGCTTAGTGAAAAAATATTTTCTTTACTAATGGCTCACTGTGAAACTCTTGAAAAATGTATCAAAAAAGAAGCATTAATAACGAAAAGCTTTACCAAAATATTAAAAGAAGTACGAGTAATACAAATAGATATCATAAAGTATAGTCGATAAATCATTAGAGAATGTCTCTAAACTCTACCAAACAGAATAAAGGTAGAACATACCTTGATATATTCGTCCTGCTCTAACTTGAAGACGTGAGAGTTGAACTGCTGCTGTAGTTTCTCGTTCGCGTAGTTGATGCAGAATTGCTCGAATGAATTTATTTCGAACGTCTCGAATCCGTATATGTCGAGAACACCTGGAAATACCAAATACTCTATAAGACTCTACAATCAAAAAAAAATTTAGAATGTCTTCAAAGTTGGTAATAATCCTAAAATTGTAATGCATAATTCTTCTCAATATTTATGACGTATCTATAAGCGCACGTTGGTAGTAAAATTTACCCGTATGCCGTCACGGCAAACGGCATGACGGTCTCTTATGCCATCACACCTATCTACGCCTCCGTTCTCAATTTCCTGTATAATTTTTGTATGTGTGCTCGTATACAATAAACGTTGTTATTTATTGCTATTTAGGTATTATTTCTATCACTTTTTTTTTATTATATTATCGATAATAACAGTTTGTTATCCATTTTGCATAATATGTCTTAAATAAATTAGTTACATTTCAGCATGGAAAAAAATGTGTAGTTTGAAAAACTATAATAAACTAGCGGGGTTCTGAGGACGCTGCCCCACCCTGATAATAAAAAAGCCTACCATCCGACCGCAGCGGATTGCGGATGTACCGGGTCCAATCGTGAATCTAAACTATTCTCGGATCCACTGGAAGACGCACACAAAATTTCATCAAAATCGATCCAGCCGTTTACGAGGAGTTCAGTGACATACACACGTACAGAAAAAATATATATATAAAGAAAATGAAAGTTCCCTTTTTATCTTTTAAAATTACTGAAATTTCTATGAAAAAAATTGGAATTAATTTAATTGGGACATGTATCTTTTCCTATAGCTATTACTTTAATAATTCTTCCTCAATTTGAAAACATTGAAATGGTTTGAATATTCGATTCGAGCATTATTCCCACACCCCTAGTGTAAAGTATTTAAAAAAAGATATATATTATAGTCACCAATGAAGTGTCGTTTTGCGTGTCCGGTGTCGAGGGCGCGATTAACCGCTCGCACCAACCATGCGAACACCTCCCCATATAGTTTCTTAGCGAGCGCGTCCCTCGCGAACACAGCGCGTTGTACCTCCATACGGGAGACTATAACCTCGTGAGCTGACGCTATCCGTCTGTGCGTCAACCAACGGGACAACTCCGCCCTGGACACACCCAGGAGGGAGCAAACAGCCTGCAGGTGCCCGTCCTCCGACTGCACACCCCACACACACAAATAACATCACTAAACTTACCCCAAAAATGTCTTCATAACGCTGTTTAAATCGTCTTCTGTAGACGTAAACGACATCGTAGTTATACTATACTTATGTTTTTATGGATTACAACCTAAAGATGGCCATAAAAGATCAAAATGCAACCGCCATAAAAACAATAACGTCATTAAACTTAAAATAGTTAATTGTTAAATAGAATTAAATAAATGAATTTAAAAAAAAACATCAACATTTTACTCACAGATACGATTTTTTACGTATACAAAACATACAACGTAACGTATTACGTATACAAACACGTAAGCAAAAAAAAAAAAGGAGCGGACCAAAAGTCTGCAAAATAAATTAAAAAAAACTATAACTAACTATAAAAAACTTATGTTTTTGCAAACTCAACCTTAAGCAAATTCTTTAAAGTCGTTTTTACAAAGCGGTGTACAAAAAGTCCAAAGACGGGACTAACGAGTTACTTTACTAGCTGAAATGAGCTCAGAATTCTCAATTGTGCACTCATTTTATACGGACGAGTTTGAAATCTTGACAGTGCATCTTGGGTGTTAATATATCGACTAGCCTTTGCCCGCGACTTCGTTCGCGTGGAATAGATACACTTACACCAACACAACACGCAGCAGTTCTCAAAAGAAAAAGACATCCAGATTTTGAAACATTTTTCATATGTGCTCCGCTTCTAATGATCTCAGAGTTATGATATATAGCCTATAACCATTCTCGATGAATGAGCTATATAACATTGCAAGAATTATTCAAATCGGACCAGTAGTTCCTGAGATTACCCCCTACAACGCCACAACGTCACAAACAAACTTTACCTCATTATAATATTAGTATAGATAACTAAAACCAATTAAATATGTATTTTGTGAATTAGACTGATGTACCTCTAACGCTGTTTTTAGATGTCTACAACAATCCATACCTTCGGAAACGATACATTTTTTTCAATGAAAAAATGACATCTAATTATCGATACATCGATTATCAATCAATAACCTCTATTTAATTCGGTATCTTTTGGAATAGTAAAACAATTCTCAAAAATTTCTAGGAGGGCTATTTTGAGAGATACTAAGACGTAATTTGAAAAAAATAAAAAATATATTTCAAGCCATCCGATTTGGCGAGAAACTTATATAATCCATAAACAAATCATTACTTGATTATTACAGCCATTGTTGTGTAGGTAATAATATTACAAGTGTCATTTCAATGTTCTAACAAAATGGCGGCCGTCTTGTTAGAAGTTTTTAAGGAGTTTTGCGACAAGTCAGAATCCATGCTCCATGGTATTATTATTATCATCCACTTCACTTATGCACAATAACCGAACTGTAAAACACCACCAACGTAAAAAAAATATAAAATCAAATAACCAAAGATTATGAATAAAATATAACATCCACTAGATGACAGACTAAAATCCAGCCAAAAAGTCCAAAATTATTAGTTTTCGTTACTTACGCTAATGTAGGCGCCATCTTCACTATCAGCTGTTGGTTCAGCATCAGGATCTTCTGGCAGCAGTTCGATGTTACCGATATGGAGTATGGCCGCTAATATCGTGAACATGTTTTGTTGCTCAGACTCCGAAACACCTAGATATGGATCGATCCTTAATTATACGGCAAGTGGTTGAAAGATAAAAGAGTATAGAAAAACATCTACACGGTAAAAGGCTAAGATCATTAATCAGTGTATTATTTATCGAATGCATGACTATAGTCCAGTGAAGCTCTCAGTAGAGAAAAATATAGCTATAAAATTATAGCATTATAGTAGATTTTTGACGTGAAAACGTGTTATAAATTGATTCCGTTCGAGAGCACGCACGAAAAAGCATGATTCATTATCGCGTTCCGCCTGAGCCGAGCGTGCGAGCGTGAGCGCGGAACAAGCGATAGGCGTGAGCGTTTGGCCTGTATGTAGATTTCAAGAATACATATAATCGAATTCATATATCTATGTATGTAATTTGAATTATATCGTCTTTTTAGTCATTTTGGCAGCCATTTTGTTTTATTTACCGCGCTTTCGTCTACATAACTTAGTAAACATAGTACCATATAACAATATTTTATCGAGTTCAATGAGCACTGTTTATATTGTCGAATATTAAGTTTCATAATAAGTTTTATATATTGATTTATATTTATACAAGATTTCAAGACGTCAAGCTCATGTATTGTAATGCAATTCAACATTATAATCATTAATAGTAATTTTAAAGGTAGAAAGGGTGTTTCTAATAAGATATTAGACAATAAGCATATTAGTTCTTGATAATATGGGCGTATTTTATCATTATAATAACATCTTTAAGTTATTGTTTCTTTAGTTCCTAATACATTGTAAGTGAGCACTGATGTAGTTATAAGGTGGATTAAGGTTCCAAATACGTTGCTGATGATAAACCTCATTTGACACATTGTTAGTGTTTATATATATAATCTACAAGTTACATGTTACTGTAAGGGGGCGCCATAAATTACGTGAGGTGTTTTTTTTTTAAATTTTCTGCCTCTCCCTCCCCCCCTGGTGAGATGTCATGAGATTTTATTCAACCCCCTCCCCCAAACCCCAATCTCACGTGAGATTTTTCAAAATGTGAGTTTCTTACGTAAACGCGTTGAATTGTTATTGTAAAAAGAAAAAAACAAATTTGCTTCGTGCTTTTATTTACGACTAGTTCAATCAGAAAAAAAATTGCGTGATATTTGCCGAGATCCCCCTCTCTCCGACGTAAGATTAGATGAGATTTGACTCGACCCCCTCTCCCTTAAACACCTCACGTAATTTATGGACGCCCCCTAAGTGGCCTGCGTGTCATACTTAAATAGTTTTTAAAGGGCATTTCTATAACTGTAAATGGTCTCACAATTTTATATTTCGTTAAATCAATTTTTAAAAAACGCGTGCGGAGCTGCGGGTACAACTAGTATGTATATATATTTCAATATTCACCTTCTTACACCTATGTCACGTAAATAGGGTCGAGGTATGGTTTAATTACAAATTAAATAATCGTCAATGTTGTGTATTGTTAATTGTAAGTTTCAACAGTCGCGAACAGATGGCGTTGTAAATTAGTTTGTTGACAGAAAACGGTAATATCAACTGCTACATCTCATAGATGGGCACAGTAACGTGTAGTCCCATCAGCTAGTCTATAATATAAATCATAATCTTACCAAGTATGGTGAGAGCGGTTCTAGTTTCATTGAAAGCTTTCAAATCGTCAACGCCATCAATATTCGGACTTCCACCTTGGTTCAGATAATGGAAGGAATCCTGATGATCTGGAACAACATATCAATTTTGACATAATAACATTACATAGAGATGCAAAAATTATGAAAAACTGAGCTTAGCTGAAAAACTGCAATCATTTAAATACTAGAAACCAATGTTAGTTAAAAAGCGCCTTGTTAAAACGTAGTTAATTAGCTTATTTCTGACAGCTGTCTCTACAGTCTCTACTCTGTCTCTAATAGGTGGTAGAGCCCCGCTGAAGCTATTTTTGATTTCACCATGAATGGGTCGGCTCCTCCGGGGTAGTACCACCCCTCTCACGGATAACCGACGTGAAATAACAGTGCTTGCATTGTTGTGTTTCGTTCGGTCAGTGAGAGAGCCGGAGGCCCACGTCCCTTCCTCTATCCTGCTTTCACTTTCCTTCCCCTTCCCATTCTCCCATATACAGGCTGGCAACGCACTTGCGACGTCCCTGATGTCGCTAGTGTCTATGGACGGTGGTGATTACTTAACATCACGTGACCCACCAGTTCGTTTGCCTCCTTTGATATTATAAAAAAAAACCGACGTGAAGTAACAGTGCTTGCATTGTTGCTTTTCGTTCGGTCAGTGAGAGAGCCGGAGACCCACCTACTTTCCCCTTCCTCATTCCCTTCCTGCCCCCCCCTCCCACCCTCCTCCCAAACACAGGCTGGCAACGCACTTGCGACTCCCCTGGTGTTGCAAGTGTCTATGGACGGTGGTGATCACTTAACATCAGGTGATCCATCTGTTCGTTTGCCTCCTATGATATAAAAAAAAAACGTTCAACAAAATTTGAATAACTCACCCAAACGCAGATCCGGCATGAACCCCCCCGCAGCGCAGAGCTGATAGAAGATGTGGTAGTTCCTCTCCCCCGAGCTCTGGTAGACCACTCGTGACTTCTCCAGCAGGTAGGTCCTCATGCTGGCTCCGGATATCCGGTAATCATCATCAAAGTGTATCTCTATGAACTTGCCGAAACGGGACGAGTTATCGTTGCGAGTCGTTTTCGCGTTTCCTATAGCCTGAGAATACAAGAAATTACCTAATTACTTTACCCGATTAGGCCTCCCACGGCAGCGGCTCAAGCCTAGGTTCGATCCCTCGATAGGGAGCCCTTGAGTGCGTTGCTTGCGCGATACGGTGACACACAAATATACATAACCGCTACAACACTACACGATCACCCCCACACACGTGCACGCCTACACGCTTACACATGAAAGTGGAAGGTTTTACTTTTTTTTTCCCTTATCGAACAGAAAAACTCTCAATGTTCCGATAATAAATATATGGAGGAGTTGTTGAGGCGTGTATGCTTGGTACACATATACGTTTCAACAACTCATACATATATGAATAGTTATCTAGGTTAGCTAAGATAGGTCGCGATTTTACATGCAACAGGCAACAGCCAAGCCGACGTCTGCCGTGCACCCTTGAGCTGGTTGCCAAAATAAAGTCGGCTGAGTGCCTTAAGCGCTCGCCTTAGTAGTCCGGTGAAGCTGTTAAGACCTTGCTGGATCAATAGCGTAATCATTTCGAGAAAAAAAAAAACTAATTACAAAGTTATTTATCATGATAATTATCAAACGAAATAAAAAGTAATTTTTAATGATAAAATTCAAATTAATAAGAAAGTTTATTTATATATATCATAGGAGACAAACCAACAGGTGGGTCACCTGATGTAAAGTGATCACCACCGTCCATAGACACTTGCAAGTCACAAATGCGTTGCCAGCCTGTGTTGGGAGATGAGGGAGGAGAAAAGGAAGAGGAGAGGGGAAAGATGAGGAGAGGTGGGCCTCCGGCGTTTTCACAGACCGAACGAAACACAACAATGCAAGCACTGTTATTTCACGTCGGTTTTCTGTGAGAGGGGTGGTAGTACCCCGGACGAGCCGACCCATTCATGCTGAAACCAGTAATAGCTTCAGCGTGGCTCTACCACCTACAAAAGCTATTTTTGTTTTGACAGCGACGGCAAAATTTACCTTCATATTCTAGTTATATTTTTTACTTTTACTGAAATCTCAGTTAATTTTTTTTTCTATGAATGAAATCTATCTAGATCAATTTATCGTCCCCGAAACTACCTACATACTTAGTTTCACAAAAATCGCTGGCGCCGTTTCCGAGATCCTGAATATATACAAATATAAAAATATACAAGAATTGCTCGTTTAAAGGTATTGGATAGATAGATATGCTTTACAAAATCATCAAATGATTCTATAGTAGACTCCATATTCATTAGGCCAAACAATCAAATAATTTTACAAACTCTATTTTACAATGACATAATCTCTCGAGACATTATTGTTTCTAAACTAGCTGTGCCCGCGACTCCGTCCATGTGAAACCCTATGAAAAAAAACAGTGATCAATAAAATTATCTGAATGCATTAAGTAGTAGTGGTAGAGCCACGCTGAAGCTATTATTGGTTTCAGCCTGAATGGGTCGGCTCGTCCGGGGTAGCATCACCCGATCCACAGAAAACCGACGTGAAGTAACAGTGCTTACATTGTTGCGTTGCGTTCGGTCAGTGAGAGCGCCGGAGACCCATCTCCCCTCCCCTCCCTTCTCTTCCTTCCCCTCCCCCTTTCTCTCCATTCCCACAAACACAGGCTGGCAACGCACTTGCGACTCCTCTGGGGTTGCTAGTGTCTATGGACGGCGGTGATCGCTTAACAACAGGTGACCCGCATGTTCGTTTGCCTCCTATATGACATAAACAAAAGGTCCATTTAAAGTACATAAGACTTTTTCTCTCGTACTTAACTCGAACCCCGATCAGATCACAATAATTTTTGATAGAGTAGACCGATTTGAAATGAAACAAAGACGAAGTCATTCTCGAGGATATACTTTATGATTTTCTTATTGAGATTTTAGTGTGAAGTTTAGTTGTGAAGTCAGTACTTTAGCAGTGATGTATGTTCATACAAATAGAAGCCATACAGATAGACATTTTTTGGGGTGTAAGGGGTGTCGAATAACATCATAAGACTTGAGACACCCAAGCCAACCTCACCTGCACGTGGTGCACCCTGCTGAATAACGAACGAGGCAATGGCGATAGCGGGGTGGTAGGGTTTTACAGCCCGACTGGGTCGCAACCACCATGCATATGGCGAAAAAGCCCGTCATAGTGACTCGCTTCTGCGCGTCGCGTTTCAGGATCAGCCTGTGCATATCCAGCTTTTTGCCGACCGGCATGACAGTGGCGACTGGCGATGGATACTGTGTCACTCGGTGGTCGCTATTGATTTTGGATTGTACTGTGCTTATCATCAGGCACAGTGCAGTCATTTTGCCGTGCTACGATAAAAAAAAAAAAAACATTTCTAAAAATGATTGGAATGTATTTAATTACTTATTCTTAGACACCGGTAACAATTTTTTTCACGTAAATCGAAAAAGTACAGACACATTAGACCCTATAAGACCCTAAAAAAATGGAATGTAGGGTATTTTTAAATGGAATATAATATTTTAACATACCTCCATGATAGGACTGGAGGCTAACACCTTCTTCTCAACTTGAGTCTCGCTTACATTACCACCCACAGCTGCGAAGTACCTCATGGCATATTTAGCTGAAACTGTCTTTCCGGCACCAGATTCCCCGCTCACTACGAACGTTTATTATTATTATTATTTTTTTATATCAAAGGAGGCAAAGGAACTGGTGGGTCACGTGATGTTAAATGATCACCACCGTCCATAGACACTAGCGACATCAGGGACGTCGCAAGTGCGTTGCCAGCCTGTATATGGGAGTAGGGGGAGGGGAAGGAAAGGGAAAGAAGGAAAGAGGAAGGAACGTGGGCCTCCGGCTCTCTCACTGACCGAACGAAACACAACAATGCCAGCACTGTTATTTCACGTCGGTTATCTGTGAGAGGGGTGGTACTACCCCGGAGGAGCCGACCCATTCATGGTGAAACCAAAAATAGCTTCAGCGGGGCTCTACCACCTACAAAAATTAAATTTATATTAAATCGTCAGGGGAATTGTTATTTGTGTATTAAATTGTTAATAATGAAAACATGATTGCAGATTATAGTAGGTTTAAATTAGTGACATAGAGAGGGATCATAAGAGCGATCCTGGATCTAGTTCCTTCTAACATAGACAAATGAGTTTTGTCTCCTTTGTCTAACCAAGTTGAACCAGGGGAGACACAATTACAAATATCATTATTTCTAAAATCCTTTACAAAATATCATTACCTTAAACTATCAGCACAAATTAAACAATTCCTATCTGATGGAAGCCTAATAACTGATTATAACACCGTTTGACTTAATTGATGTTAATTTAAGATTGAGAGATAATTAAAAAGTGAGAAGAAATTAAAAGTGGATACTTGTGTATTAAATGCACCGCGCTCGCCGACCGCTACCGTGGCCGGTTCAGATTATCTTTTCTCGCAGGTCTAACCTAAACTAACTAAACCAAGATAAAAGAGCAAGAGGTCGAAAAAATAATACACAAAATTACCAATAATTGATTCGGATGTGACACATAACCTCCAAACTTTGATCATGAATATCACAGTAACGTCCGCGGGGAGGAGAAATCACCTTTTTTCCTCGCTCCTCCCACCTCCTCAACCTTTATATCAAGATTCGTATTTTAAATGCAGCCTCTCAAAATACTGCTTGCTCTTTTATTCCGGTTTGGGTACGGTGAATTTAATATCCAATACCTAAAAGTGTTTAAGCCCTAGTTGAGGATCATATTTCAGTGTAGTTTACAGTTTGAGGAGGTCTCGGATTTTTAATATTTATCTCAACGGTAGACTGATCTGTATCACAATGTATTATGTCAATTAGGAACTACATTTTGGGTTAAAATAGTAAGTTATTATGCATCTTAGATAGTACTCACCAATGATACTCTGATCTCTTCTTTCTCTCTCCAATTTAGTGTAGGCCTCCTCGGATACAGCAAAGATATGAGGGTCCAGGTCTCCCATAGACTGGCCTCGGTATGCCATAATAGTTTCATCTCCTGTGAAATATATTAGTATGTTTGTATGGGGTAATGCGATGCCCTTGGTGTTGCATTTCTCCAAACGTGACAGTAACAATTTACCATCAGAAAACTCTCTACTGACTTCTATTTCACTGATTCTTTATATGGTGACGTTTTAACACAATTTTTTATTTTTTCGCATGACCTTTCAGACAATTGCTTTCGTTTTAAAAGCGTTTTAGGTCTTCAGTTTAGTTTTTTTTTTTTATTATTGCTATTATATTATTATTTTTTATTGTCGACTGTTGCTTTATCCGTGTGTAAATAAATAAATAAGTACCTTTTCTTGACAATTATGAGGACAACTTCATAATTTTATTCCTATATTTTTTATGTTATTAAACAATAATTTTACAGATTTTTTACAGAATCAGAATGTCACTGACGCTGCCAATTTAAGATCACGTTGACGTCTGTACTAGTCTTGAGACTGTATCACAGACGGCAGCGCAAACTCCACTGATTATTGAAGATATTTGGTAAAGATTTTTGGTAAATTCTTATGATTCATCATAAGCCCCTATTATGTGTGATTGTTGAACATGTGAGTGTGTGAATGTGTGTGTAAATATAAAGGTGTGTATTTCTAGGTGTATTGAGCATAAATGTGTGTGTGTGTGTGAATATAAGGGTGCATATTTATATAATGTGTGAATGGCTGCGAGAGTAAAACAACAGAGCGTAAAATAGTGCATATATATTGTTGAGTATCGGTTATACTGAATATTAGAAGATAATAAATCGATCAGTTTCAGATCAGAATATTATATTGTAGGTGGGGGGAGCCACACTAAAGCTATTACTGGTTTCAGCATGAATGGGTCGACTCGCCCGGGGTAGTACCACCCTCTCACAGAAAACCGACGTAAGTAACAGTGCTTGCATTATTGCATTTCGTTCGGTCAGTGAGAGCACCGGAGGCCCACCTCCCAAACCTCCTGAGGAGGAGAACAGAGCCTCTCCTCGTCCCCTTCCCCCAAACACAGGCTGGTAACGCACTTGCAACACCCCTGGTGTTCCTAGTGTCTATGGACAGCAGTCATTACTTAATATCAGATGGCCCGAGTCTTTGTTAGCCTCCTATGATATAAAAAAAATATATTCTTGTTCCTTTTAACTTTTCTATATTGTATCTTTATTATTGTTTTCTGTATTGTATAGTGAATCTGTATCGTATTGTATGAGAAATGCTGTGATCGACTGTAATTAATGTAATAATTACTATTAACAATCTGCATGTATGTTACAGCTAATCTTTTATGTCCCTTGTCTATTCCTGTTTGATAAATAGAAAAAAAATAAAACACAGGAAGAATTATACAAATATGTGCAACCGTTGCAGAGTGATGTGATTACATACATAGGTAAATTGGTTTTTGTTTATAGAGATACATTGACGATTAATAGTATATTATAAATAGGGGTTTTAAGTTTTTTTTTAAGAATAAAATATACATATATACTAACCGTAAATAGGTAATTCGTAGTAAGGATTGATAGCCACCAGCACGATTCCACAGTAAGTGTAGATGGCGTTTCGATCGCAGAATCTGCAAATAAGCAAACCGTGAAAAGTTAATACAACAATCACGCGGAAGCAGTCGCGGGTACCAGATTAGACGCCCTCGACAGTGGCTTAAGCCTAGGTCCGTTCCTTCGGCGTGGAACCCTTGAGTACGCTGCTCGCGCGATACACTCACACAAAATCTTACATCACTGCGACAACAATACACATATCACCTCCACACACTTGCAGGCGTACATATAAAAGTGAAAGGGTTTTGCTTCTTTCCCTGATCGAACTGAAATAGTTTAGAAAATTACCCGATACCAGATATATATAAGAGTTGTTGAGGTATGTATGCTTGGTACACTTATACGTTCCAACAACTCATATATGTATGCATAGTTAGCTTACGTCATTTTAGATAGATCGCGAATTGAACGTATCAGGCAACAGCTCAAGCCGAGGTGTGCCATGCGCCCTTCAGCTAGTTGACAAATAAAATCGGCTGAGTGCCTTAAGTGCTCGCCTTAGTAGTCCGGTGAAGCTGTTAAAACCTTGCTTGTTCAATAGCGTAGTCAGTTCGGAAAAAAAATCATACCGGTCTTTTACTAAGTTCAGCATTTTATAGCTTTTGCATCTTTATGTAATGTTGTTATGTCAAAATTGATATGTTGTTCCAGATCATCAGGATTCCTTCCATTATCTGAACCAAGCTGGAAGTCCGAATATTGATGGCGTTGATGATTTGAAAGCTTTCAATGAAATTAGAACCGCTCTCACCGCCGTGGGTATCAGCTAGGGTCATACAATTCCATAAACACTTCTCAGTGAAAATCCGTATACTAGTCCTTGAAAGTAAGGGCCTGAGGGCAGCGGAGGAAGGCACGTCCGTCGCTCTGATAGAATTTCTGCACAGGCCCGTGTGGATGAGGTGCATTGTGCCGATGTGCCTCTCACGGTCCCCGAGGGGTCTACGATTTTGATTCCTCGACCGCGACTAAGCTCCTGATGAGGGGCCGACACCTGTCGGGAGTAGACACAGTGCCATTTCGGCAGCTCCTGCTCCCCGACCTATAGGTGAGTGAAGGCACCATGGGCTTTTAGTCCATGCAAGTCGGACATAACTGCCCGACTAGGGTGGGAATCGGTACAGATTTCTCCATTAAAAAAAAGTATTTAACACTTCGTGGTTTATGGTGTGTGTCATATAAAGACAACATAATATTTATTAAGCCAGTACTGAGTAATTCGTGTCAAGGAATTTTGACAATTGACTTTGTGCAGTTTAAGCACAAAATGCTCTGTTTGTTTTTCTTTTAACAAAATATGTTTACACAAGTGCTAAACTCGTGAAATTAATTACAAATGCAGGTGGCAGGTTCATGGAATTATGTACAATAATTTAAAATATTTGAAACATATTTTTCTGATCACCATTTTTATCTAGTCATAGATTTTAATTTAATAGACGAATTTAGTCAAGAATAAAACATTGCTACATTTTATTGACCCTATCACATTTTTTAAAGTATATTGTTATTATGTATTCTAGTGTGTGTGTGTATTTTACTTTTTTATAAGTAATCTACGTACAATAACTTCCTTATAGTTTTTATGTTTGATACATTTTTTTTTCTCAAACTGAATTCGGTATTGACCTAGCAAGGTCTTAACAGCTTCACCGGACTACTAAGGGCTGCTTAGGGCACTCAGCCGATTTTATTTGACAACTAGCTCAAGGGTGCACGGCACATCTTGGCTTGGACTGTTGCCTGATACGTGCAATTCGCGACTTTTTTTTTTACGTGGGGAAATCCCTTATGGATACACCACCCTCCCGGGGGAGAGGGTGAGTTATGTCCGACTCGCACGGACTAAAACCCCACGGTGTACGTCTTCCGCTTTGGTTGGGGCGGCACGAGATCTCTATAGACTTCATCGTGCCGCCCCAGCGGTGTAGCCCAGCAGCAGAAGCGACGCCGCCGGGCCTCGTCTTGTAACGAGACACCCTTCTACACACCGGCCGCTTCCTCCGTCCACCGGACCTGTGCAATGGGAAGATGGGGCCCCCGACCCATCTTCCCTGGTCCGGTTATGGTGGGAGGTCGCGGTCAAACCGCTGCCTTCTCCTGCCTCTCCTTTGTTGGCGGATACAGCCACTGTGAGGGTCTTGCTCACGGACCCTCTCCGCCACCTCCTTCTGCGAGACGACCTCCTCGCAGAAGTAGGCCATAATATTCCATACATCCTCGCTGCCGAGCATAGCTTTTACGACGCTCGGCAGCGAGAGATCACCACCTACCGCCGCAGCCAGAGTGCGGCGCCGCTCCTCCCACGCAGCACATTTGGAAAGAGCAACATCAGAGGCGTCGCAAGTGCGTTGCCAGCTAGGGTTTGGAGGGAATAGGATAAGGGGAGGAGAGGAGAGGCGGGCCTCCGGTGCTCTCACTGACAGAACGAATCGCAATAATGCGTGGACTGTTAGTTCACGTCAGTGTTTCTGCGGGTCGGGTGGTAGTACCGAGGACGAGTCCACCCATTCATGCTGATGCTAGTAATAGCTTCAGCGTGGTTCTACCACTCACAAAAATGATACACTATATTTATGTTGAGAGTTAAATCCCCTCGTACGCGTGTCCAAACGACCTTGACGTTTGGCGGACTGCGACTCCGCATATCTAACGAACGGAAGGCGACCGATTACTCATTATCGGGCACTTGTAAATTGTAAATTATATCAAAATGTCAATGAATGATGCAAGCTTTGCGGATTTGTTAGTGAATCGTTGAAATCTTTATGTGCTTCTATTTCGAATATTTAATTAAATTCCCTGTTCTCCTGCATCATGTTATAAGAATTTGTACTATTATTATTTGTATAGGATATTTTATACTAAACTAGTGGGCCTGGCGGACTTAAAGAAAATAAGAAAAACCTTGATAAAGTATATACCTAAACCTTCCTAACGAATCATGGTATCTACTGGTGAAAACCGCATAAAATTCCATTACGGTAGTTTTAGAGTCTATCGCGAACGTGACAGAGGACTTTGTTTCATAATATGCAGTGATAATGAAACAAGAGTAAATATTATTGCATAATAGAATCTATATCTAGGCCTGTCATGTTCCTAAATTCTAATCTGTCCCTATTTTCGAAGCTCCTGTTATAAGCCTTGGACTGTCCAAAACGAGTACAGTGTAAACTCTTAGTTTTAAGTTTATCGCGAACAGACAGATAGACGTGGTGGAGACTTCGTTTTATGATATGTAATGATTAACTTGCATTTACAATTTTACGGCTTTCAACACACAATACCCCTCATCGCACCATACAACACACCCACACTATAACGAGCGTATTCTCCAATTTAAACTTCGTATAATGATTGCTTCACTTTCCTAAAGTTTGTAGATTGATTTTTTTATATATCAAAGGAGGCAAACGAACTGGTGGGTAACGTGATGTTAAGTGATCACCACCGCCCATAGACACTAGTGACATCAGGGAAGTCACAAGTGCGTTGCCAGCCTGTATATGGGACAGGGAGAGGGGAAGGAAAGGGAAAGAAAGAAAGAGGAAGGGAGGTGGGCCTCCGGCACTCTCACTGACCGAACGAAACAAAACAATGCAAGCACTGTTTTTTCACGTCGGTTTTCTGTGAGAGGGGTGGTACTATCCCGGTCGAGCCGACCCATACATGCTGAAACCAGTAATAGCTTCAGCGTGGCTCTACCACCTTGCAAATGATGGCAGATACTATTTAACACTCCTTAATAAATTAACTATAATCTGCAAAAAAGACTTTTTCAAATCTAACTAATAGTTCCAGAGACAACCGCTATCAAATAACCAGTCTCTTGAGCTTCAAGACAATATTCTTGGAGGTTGTTCATATTTACAATACAAATTATTAAGAAAAAGGAAAAACAAAGTAGAGAAACAAATCAATAAACGCGGACAGCGTTGCGTCTCAGTGCCATCAATGGAAGAAGAAAAGATATTTCAACAATTTACCCTGCAATTTCTGAAGTCAATTTAAGGTCCAATTTCAAAAGAGGATTGCTATCTATTTGCATCGCAGCGTAGGTTTATCGGCTACATAGAAAATGTTGGCGTTCCCAGATTTAAAGTCTGCAAGTCCAAGCATCAAGTGATGAAAACTATTTGGACTAAAAAATTGAATATTATCGGGGATTTTCTTGGGTACCAATCTGTTCTAGGTACTTTCTTCTACTAACACTTAACCTATATTTTTTTTTATTGTAGCACGGCAAAATGACTGCACCATGCCTGATGGTAAGCACAGTGCAATCCAAAAATAATAGCGACCACCGATTGACACAGTATCCATCGCCGGTCGCCACTATCACGCCGGTCTGCAAAAAGCTGGATATGCACAGGCTGATCCCGAAACGCGACCCGCAGAAGCGAATCACTATTACGGGCTTTTTCGCCATATACTTGGTGGTTGCGACCCAGTCAGGCTGTAAAACCCTACCACCCCGCAATATATATAATCTTCCACTCCCACTTTCTTTTATTATCTCTCATCAGAGAATTCACACGATTACATAATTTATTCATAGTCTCTTACGTTTTTCTTTGGACATAAACACTTTTAATCAATACACTGTTAGAGGCAATATTTTCTCGACCTAAGCTGTTGACCTAACAAGGTTTTAACAACTTCACCAGTTTACTAAAGCGAACGCTTAAGGCACTCACTCAGCCGAAACGTTAGAGGCATAAAATGCATATCTGCCTTAGCCAAATCTTGTATAAGAAATAAGCTCACTCACCTGACTTTAAGGTTATGCAGTACAGCAGGTTCGTGCAAGTATGATAGAGATGTGAGATCATTTTGGCCGATAAGTAAGGACGGATTTCGCAGAGGCGGCATTTGTTTCTCATCTTTGATCTGTGCAAAGGAAAAAAAACACCAATATTACTGTTTATTATATTTCATTCATAGAAAACATTTTATTTGAGTTTTCAGGTAATGAAAAAATATAAAAATAAATTTCGCGCCCGTTGTCAAAGCAAAAATAGCTCAAATGGAAATCGGGTACTTCTAAAATTTATCTAACCCCAGTTTGAATCTGAGTGACACCAAAGGAGATGTCTTTTTTTAAATTTTTTTTTTGGTGAAAAACTGCTAATTTTGTGAGGCAAACCCAACAGTTTATTTTATTTGAAATGTTTATTAAAGAACCGAGCTAGGCTCGGTCGTGCAGGTACTTCACATTTATACCTACTAGAAGTCCAATTAAGCTCAATATAAATGGATTCCAGAACCTGAACTTTTTTCGTTGCCTGCTTTACGTGAAATACCCCAACAACGTTATACATTATTGAGATATAACCGTTACTAAGCATCAACAACAAATTGCACAATCATTCATAATCATATAAATAGCATAAAAAGCATTTTCAAAAAAGAAATATTACCTTGATTTGGCGTATCTCGCCTGTTTGATCAACTTTCACTATGAGAACTCCAGAACGATAGTCAGATGTCACCGTAGCACTCTCCCAAACCTTCTCTGGATGCTCCACCCATATCCGGGCACCCTAAAATAATTTTATTATGGCTATATTCCTTAAATCAGTTTTCATATACAACATATGTTTAATGAATATGGTGCTTAAGAGCAACATATTCACATATATCTATACTAATCTTATAAAGAGGTAAAGTTTGTGAGTTTGTGACGTTGTAGGCGGTAATCTCGGAAACCACTGGTCCGATTTGAAAAATTCTTTCAATGTTATACAGTTCATTTATCGAGAATGGTTATAGGCTATATCGTATAGGATATATCATAACGCTAGGACCAATAGGAGCGGAGCACTAATGAATGTTTCAAATTCGGCGTTTTTTTTCTCTTGAGAGCTTCCACCGCGTGTTAGCATTAACCCAAAGTAACTATTCCACGCGATGTCGCGGGCAGAGGCTAGTGTTAAATATAAACAAAAGTATACAGATGCTTTCACTCTTATAAATGATAGATTTATTTACCCCGTTTATTTATTATGTCAAAGGCAATCCTTCTAAACACCAACCATGCGTCAGAGTTGACACACGACATTTTTTGTTTTAATAAATTTGTTATAGGCCAGTAACTAAATATCAAATGTGATAGACACCATATGACCAATGATATTTATATATACATATATATATATATATATATATATATATATATATATATATATATATAAATATATATTTTATCATAGTAGGCAAACGAACAGATGGGTCACCTGATGTTAAGTGATCACCACCGTCCATAGATACTTGCAACACCAGGGGAGTCGCAAGTGCGTTGCCAACCTGTATTTGGGAGGAGGGTGGGGGAGGCGCAGGAAGGGAAGGAGAAAGGGGAAGGGGAGGGTAGGTGGGTCTCCGGCTCTCTAACTGACCGAACGAAACGCAACAATGCAAGCACTGTTACTTCACGTCGGTTTTCTGTGAGAGGGTGGTGCTTCCCCGGATGAGCCGACCCATTCGTGCTGAAAACAATATTAGCTTCAGCTTGGCTCTACCACTACCGAGAATATAAATATATATAAATGATATTTATAATATCATTGATTATGACTCATAAATAAAATTAAAAACTAATATATTTCCCGTTATAATATCCATTGGACAATGGATATTTTATAAAAGCAAAAAAAAAAGATACTTTTATATCTAACCTAACCTAATGAAACCGAAATAAAAGAGCAAGCAGTGTTTTGATGAGTTGCATTTAAAATACGCATGTTGATATAAAGGTTGAGGAGGTGGGAGCAGCGGGGAAAGAGGTGATTTCTCCTCCCCGCGGAAAGTTATTGGCGGGAATTGGTGCGCTTGGCTACGATGGCCACAATCCTCATAGTCAGGCTATAAGGAGGTTGGACCTCAGGGTATCCCTCGAGAGGACCGAGGCCCTTCTTTTCTACGGGCCTCAGTGGAGACCACCACTTAGGGCCCACATAGTGGCGAGCTATGCGGCGGAGAGGGCCCGCGAGGTAAACTCTCTGGCCCTCTTCGCCAAAGGAGGACCGGCAGGAGGAGGCGACTCTTTGCCCAACTCCTGCCGCCATCGTAGCCGGATCTGAGGGGATGGGTCGGGGAACTCATCTCCTCCTTGCACAGATCCGGCGGACGAGGATAGGCAGCTGGTGTGTACACAGTCTGCCTCTCTATAGGTAGGGGCCTAGAGAGCACCTTCCAACGGGCAGACCGTTGGGGCGGCTATCCAAGGGAATAGCATAGACCGATCCCTTGCCACCCCAACAATTACGGTCTGTCAGTACACCGTAAAAAAAAGGTTAAATTTGAGAAAAAAGACAGAGTGAGCAGCGGTAGCGATCGGCGAGCGCGATGCCTTTAATACGAAAGTACCCAAAATAGTAATAAGTTATTAAACAAAACTAACTATTTATATATATATATTATAATATTAAAGTTTATGTATTGTTATATATATTTAATAATACATAAACTTTAATATTATAAAAATATAAATCATGCAAGTCTCGGGTATTAAAAAGGCCAGTGACAAAGTCGTTGACCAACCCAAAAATACGGAATTCTAAATTTACACAGAAGGATTTTATCAGATGCAAGTCATAGATAAGTTAATAACATTGATTACATAATTAAAAATAGCATTCTATTCACTTCCCGAGTATGACATCAGCATTCCATTTTCCAGTTTGTTAATAAAGACTTTTTCATACAAATAATTAAAAACGAGTTTTGTATTTGGTACAATTCAGTTTTATTTATATTACGAAATATTTCCGCATACTTATTTACCTAACTATTGCTATAAACTGTGTTATATTATACAATATTTTATTAACTAAATATACAATGAAGATTTCTCACAAAGAGCCATTTGATTCCAAACATGGTACAGCTTAAATTAAATAGCTCATATAAAAATCGGTACTTTTGTATTAAATGCACTGCGCACGACGACCGCTGCAGCGGACGGCTCGTGTTATATTTCTACGCAAATCTAACCTAACCAAATCGTGATAAAAAAGCAAGCATGCGAA
>JACEII010000113.1:720989-738696 GCA_014332785.1 Antheraea mylitta
AGACAGACAGACAGACAGACAGACAAAAATTGTAAAAAGATTATTTTTGGCTTCTATATCGATAACATAGCCTATCCTGATTAAAATTTTCAAAAAATATTTAATGTACAGATTTCGACTTGTTACAGTTTTATTATAGTATAGATTTGAATAATTATAAATGATGTAATGTGAAATTCCAATTATTATGCAAAATGTATTATTACATTATTATTTAATTTTTAAGAACTACTTTTTGTACTAAACCACGGAATGTCCAACTTAGCTATTGTATTTATACTTTTAGGTTAGAAAAAATACTTTACATTAAATACTAAACTAAATATACATTAAACTACTACAATATGAATATATCAAATTAAATATTGAATAATTTAGACAAATGAATATGATAACAATAGTTTTCAGCCAATTAACTTTACTATTATTCTTTCTCCTTATTTCATATAAAACTTATTTCAAGAAAATATACAATATTTTATCGATCATAAGAAAAAAAAAACGAAATATATTTTAAATTAGATATAATTTTTATGAAAATAATATCAAATACATGATAATATAAAAACCATATATAATCTGAATATAATTAAATATATTTTTGTGACCATAGATTTATAGACTCATATGGTACATGTACTAAATGTCTTTGCCGATGGCGGGAAATTTAAATTTTTTTAAAAAAAGCGTGCTGGGACCAATATGTCCCACGGCTAGTATCCAGGTTAAATAAACTTCTAAATAAAATCTTAATTTCATAGTCAATTACTGTGTTTCTTCCAATAAGGTTAAATAACAAATATTGAAGGTCGCAGAAATTCTGCCACGGTGTGCAGAATTTTCTCTTATAGAAATTAAAAAATACATCATAACTGATTGCACCACAGTGCATATTACCACTATCTCAGAAAGAGACCTTGGGACTATCAGAATGACTCTTCTAGGCTGATGTTATTATCTATTTTGAATATTTGAAAATTATGACATTTAGTTCATTTTGCAACTGTTCTTTGCAACAGCTTCATAACTTTAAACTTTAGCTTTAGTGACTACAGTTAAGAAAAAATAGCGTACAATTACAAAACAATCTGTTTTTTTTTTTTTGTCTCTGATATCCTTGACTAAAGTTTATAATTTACTCTTGTTTGAAAGTAGAGAATTATGCTAATTCATGTAAGTATGCACAACTTAGCAAAATATAAGTAATATCATAAAAATCTCTACTGTGTTTTTGGTCCAACTTGAAAATGGGCACTGTCGGCTTATTTTTTTAATGTGCTAGAATTATGTTTCTTGGTCAAGTATTCTGTAATAAATCACCATAAAAACAAACATGTTTATATTGCTGCAAAAGCTTGGAAATAAGTATTTATGAAGATGGTAAAATTTGTTAGTATTTTTTCTTTCGATCTGACTACACTATTGACCTAGCAAGGTTCACCTTAACAGCTTCACCGGACTACTAAGGCGAGCGCTTAAGGCATTCAGCCGATTTTATTTGACAACTGGCTCAAGGGTGCACGACACACCTTGGCTTGGCTGTTGCCTGTTACAAGCAATTCGTGACCTATCTTAGCTAACCTAGGCTAACCAACTATTCATATATGTATGAGTTGTTGAAACATATATGTGTACCAACCATACATATCTAAACAACTCTTACATATATTTCTTATCGTAAAGAATTACACATATGCATAAGTTGTTTTGTTTAGCCCCTTCAATTACTTGTGTCTCATATTGGTTCAGTTCAGTTGTTAATATTATAGGAATAATTGTGACAACATTAGTTTCTAGTGATTGTGTGAACAGTGTTACAGTGTGTGTAATGAAATAGTGGTTTATTTCTTTAATTTCAGTGATAAATCTTCGGCCAGTTTGAGAATTCTGACATAATGACTGATGAAATCGGACCGCCAGTTAAAAAAGTCAAGATGGCCGACGATTTAGATGACCTGATAGACAACATAACAAACGCCAAGAAAAACCTTCAAGCTATTTTAAATGATGATTTATTTCAACCAATACCACTTATCACAGTGTATATAGGGCATGTGAAGGATCCTAAGGATATATCAAAAATGTTTAAAATATTAAATGAAAAGATACCACTAAAGGAACTGCAGCATTTGAAGAGAGTGAGGAAAAGAGATGTACTACTCTGTCCTACAAATTTTTTGAACATCCTAACACAGGAATCTATACGAGAGTATATTGAAAGAAATGCTAGCGAATTGAAAGATTGTTTTGAATATTTCAAAGATGTCAATGTACCTCTTAATCCGCCATTGATTAGAAAACAATATTTAGAATGCAGTAAACACTGGTCGGTGAATTTTCATCCTAACAAGTATCTTGAAAGGTTGCTAAGTGATAACTTTTTTAAGAACGATGAGCTTCGTGACCATAGGTTATATATGGGTATGACTTTGGAGGTTGCAAAATGGTATCTCGGCTCGGACACTAATCTTCATAAAATTGTTATGAGTGATACAAATGTAGCTATTGTTGTTGATCCGAATTACAGATCAGTCGTAGCTGTTTCGTTTGATAATAGAATAGAGCATCCGTTACAACACGCCGCCATGTTGGCCATAGACAACGTAGCTAAGACACAAAATGGCGGCGTGTGGTCTACCGAATCTGGCAATCCAACGTTATCAGGGCTAAAGATGGATCTGTTGATGCATTTGAAAAGTATTTACCGTGATGTTAACTTTGGTGCGAAGAAATTTGTGAGCAAACGTGATGTAGCAGACGGAGAGAGTTCTGAAGGTCCCTATTTATGCACTGGATATTACGTGTATTTATTGCGAGAGCCTTGTGTTATGTGTTCTATGGGCTTAGTCCATGCAAGAGCTAAAAGGATTTTCTTCTGTTTGGACAATAATAGCAATGGAGGCTTGAAGTCGAAGACTAAGTTACAATGTGTGGAATCATTGAACCATCGTTTTGAAGTGTTTTCTGGATTTTTATAGCTTTTATTGAAGTTATGTGAGGTTTTTTTTAAAGAATATAGATATATGTTTTATCAAAACAATTTTTTCTTCTTTTATAATGATATTACCGGGCCTGTGTACGTCATACTAGTTTTATAATTTAAAAAAAAAAACCTAAAAGTCAACGCAGTGCCATCTGTTAAGTCCATTTGTGAATATAATACATTTTTGAATCCTTTAACACACAAAACAAAAACATCAAAATCTGTCCAACCATTTAGGAAGAGTTCAGTCATATAAACACACATAGAAGAATGCCGTTTTTCGTGTATTATTTTTTTTGCTGACTTGACAGATTTTGAAATTTCGCTGACGCGCCTTGTTGAATGTAAATTTGCTCTATCCTTGGGGACCATACACAAGAACAAAATAATTATTTTTATAAAGATTTCAATTATATGGTAGATATATTGTGGGTGCCGTAGATATGTTTTGTGGAATGATGTAACTTTTTATATGTTTAATATCTTTTAATTATGTAAAAGGTATACAATATATATGTGCTCAATGGCGAGAGATACAATAGTGAGTGAGGCGCCGAACCACCCGCGCAGGTCATGCGTCCGCGCAGCCCCCACCCACGCGTCTTATATTTCACCCTCTCTCTTGGACGTAGGTCATAGGATTGTAGCCTTGACGGTAGGGTTGTCGCCTCGACACATATACTAATAGCACTGTGAGAGTTTTTAGTAGATTCAGTGACACTGAGCTTGTTAAAATAGGTTCTTGTGGCTAATATTCATGCCGTTTTTCGTGTATAATTAACTTGCTTACGCTCCTTGTGTGAATGTAGATATGGTCTATCCTTTGAGACCATACAAACGGACAGAATAATTATATTTATAAAGATATCGATTATAGGTATATACTAATAGCATTGTGAGAGTTTTTAGTAGATTCAGTGACACTGAACTTTATACATTAGTTTCTTGTGGCCATTGTTCATGCCGTTTTTCGTGTATAATTCAGTTTTGCTTACGCCCATTGTGGAATGTAGATTTGGTCTACATACACACGGACAAAGTAATTATGTTTGCAAAGATTTTGATTATAGATATATAATAATAGCATTGTGAGAGTTTTTAGTAGTTTCTGTGACATTGAGCTTGTTACAATAGTTTCATGTGGGTATTATTCAGCCTATTTTTCGTGTATTACTGAATTTTGCTTACGCGCCTTGTGTGAATGTATATTTGTTATATACCTCGGAAGCAGATTTTTTTTCTGGATGAAGAATGCCCTATGCACTTCTCTTTACCCCTCACAACGCCTCGTTCCTTTAATAAAACAAAAATGAACTATACATTTTAGTTTTTTGGATTTCTCTCAAAAACCGTTACATACCTCTCATTACATAGTATAGAATAAAGTCCTCTGCCACACTGTCTGTCTGTTCGTGATAAAACTCAAAAATTGCTGAACCGGTTTTTACGCGGTTTTCACCAATAGATAAAGTGATTCATGAGAAGTTTAGGTGTATAATTTGTCAAAGTTTTTTTATAAATCAGGGCGTTACAACGCCCGCCGAGGCCGTTAGTGAACTATAAAAAACAGATCTTTCAAGGAATAAGTTACAAGAGACGTGCCGTTAAGAAAGTGTATTTGAGTTCTTTTTAAGCTACCTTTAAAGTACATTAATATTATATGAGATTTTCTATACTAATATTATAAAGAGCTAAAGTTTGTGACGTTGTAGAGGGTAATCTCAGGAACTACTGGTCCAATTTGAAAATTCTTTCAATGTTATATAGCTCATTAATCGAGGATGGTTATAGCCTATATATCATCACGCTAAGACCAATAGGAGCGGAGTACTAATGAAGAATGTTTAAAAATCGCTTTTTTTTCTTGTTGAGAGCTTCCGCTGCACGTTAGCATTTAAAATGACTGCACTATGCCTGATGGTCAGCACAGTACAATCCAAAACAATAGCGACCACCAAGTGACACACTATCCCTCGCCGGTCGCCACTATCATGCCGGCCTGTAAAAAGCTGGATATGCACAGGCTGATCCCGAAACGCAACCCGTAGAAGCGAATCACTATTACGGGCTTTTTCGCCATATACATGGTGGTTGCGACCCAGTCGGGCTGTAAAACCCTACCACCCCGCTCTCGCTATTGCCTTGTTCGTTATTCAGCAGGGTGCACCACGTGCAGGTGAGGTTGGCTTGGGTGTCTCAAGTCTTATGATGTTATTCGACACCCCTTACACCCCACAATATCCACGTATCTATTCCACGCGAACGAAGTCGCGGGCACAGCTTAGTTTTAAATATATTGGAAAAGATTTCTGAAAACATGACATTAATCTTTAATTTTGATTGTGATGTATGTCTAAATCCACATTTATTGATCGATAAGCTGCTAAGGTATACTATCCTCTGAGAGTTCTCCATTTCGGACAGATTATAGTCGGTCCGATCTGGTTTTGGTTAAAGTAAATGGGACCCATCCCATGCCCTAGGAGGATGATACACGTGTATTAGATTATGTTCAGTGAACTTAGTATATTTGGTAGTTATATGCATTGGGTGCTTAAATAGCCGAGAAAACAAAAAGGATAAAACAATTTGAGTACGTTGACTGTAATAATGCTGATTCTGTATTTTTGCAAAATTTCCAAATCTTTTTTTTTTTTTGTCATAGTAGGCAAACGAACAGGTGGTTCACCTGATGTTAAGTGATCACCATCGTCCATAGATACTTGTAACACCAGTAGAGTCGCAAGTGCATTGCCGGCCTGTGTTTGGAGGGAAGAAGGGGAGTGGAGGTGGGCCTCCAGCGTTCTCACTGACCGAACGAAACGCAACAATGCAAGTACTGTTACTTCACGTCGGTTTTTAGTTAGAGGGTGATGGTACCCCGGACGAGCCGACCCATTCATGCTGAAACCAGTAATAGCTTCAGCGTGGCTCTACCATCTACTCTCATCTTTCAGAACGATGGTGGTCTTATGGTAATAACACACCGGTCTTTGCATTCTATAAATACGAATGTATCTATAACTAACTTTTTAAAGATATTTACGACTAGCTGATACCCCTGGCGTCGTCTGTGTTCCTTATTATCTTACTGGTATATTTTATATACAAAGAAAAAAAAAATCAAAAATATACATAAAAAATGATTTATATACAATTGGCCTCTGTCCGCGACTTCGTTCGCGTGGAATAAAGACATTCTTTTTTTCTAAAACGCATCGGAAGCTCTCGAGAGAAAAAAGAACTCCGATTTTGAAACATTCTTCATTGATGTTCCGCTTCTATTGGCCTTAGCGTGATGATATATAGCTTATAAACATTCTCGATAAACGAGCTATATAACATTGAAGGATTTTTCAAATCGGGCCAGTAGTTACTGAGATTACCTACAACGTCACAAACTTTACTTCTTTATAATATTAGTATAGATGTTATCTCTGTCTCAATATCTCTTAGCAATGTTCTCTGATCCTGCGTACGCTTACCACACTGCTTGCGCGGTATTGCTTATAAAAATTGTCTTTTTTTTTAATTTCTGATAACTATATTAAACTAGCTACTACGACGTTGTCCGCGTGGAATACTTTGGGCTAACGCTCAAGCAGCGGAAGCTTTGAAAAGGGAGAAATACCCGATTTTGAAATATTCTTTATTGGTGTTTCTCCTCTGTCGGTCTTACCGTGATGATATATAACCTTATAGGCTAGAGCCTTCCTTGATAAATGAGCTATCTAACACTGAAAGGATTTTTCAAATCAGACCGGTAGTTCCTGAGATTAACGCGTCCACGCAAACAGACTCTCCAACTTTATAATATTAGTATAGACTAGTTCTGTCCGTGACTCTGTCCGTATAGAACCTTGTGTAAAAAACAGTGATATTAATAAAGGCATTTGAATGTATTAAGTCCATTTACTAATCTACTTTTCTCTCATATTTAAGTCGCGTCGTCATTAAAATTACAATAACTTTTGATAGAGTGAACCGATTTTAATGTAACAAAGACTTAGTTATTCTCGACGATATGCTTTATGATTTTCTTGGTGTGGATTTATTGTGAACTCATTACTTTAGCAGTGACACGTGTTCATACAAACAGACAGACATTACTAAGAATCATTGTAATGTATTCTATTATTTCATATATGGATATATGAATAGTTAGCTAGGTTAGCTAAGATAGGTCGCGATTTTGCATGCAACAGGCAACAGCCAAGCCGAGGTGTGCTGTACACCCTTGAGCCGGTTGTCAAAATAAAATCGGCTGAGTGCCTTAAGCGCTCGCCTTAGTAGTCCGGTGAAGCTGTTAAGACCTTGCTGAGACAATAGCGTAGTCATTCCGAAAAAAAAAAATCATTACATCACGCATTGACGTACATATACAGCTATGTGCTTGTATATATGTATAGTAATTTAAAGCAAATTGCTTAACGACAACTAGACTCATTTAAGCACGGCCTCGCTACGCTATTATCAATAAGCCTTATTTAAAAAAAAAACGTCCAAGCATGGTCGGTGCTGTAGTTTTTTATTGGTTCAGTAGATTTGTATTTTTCGTTCATACTGAAGCATTTTAACTCTGTTTTGTTAGAGGTGTTTATTCACAAGAATTTTGCAAAAGACGAAGCCTTTTATCTCCTAGTATATCCGTAGCAAAATGATGTCAGACCTAGTGGTGCTTAATATTTAATTAGTAATTATTATTACCTGAATTTCAGAAATCATTTTATTTGTTAACTATACTAATATTATAAAGAGGTCAAGTTTGTGAGTTTGTGACGTGGTAGGTATTCATATCAGCCGGGGAGAAGACGCATTGCCAGTCGGCAGTCCCTACTCCCTGGCCAACAGGTGAGTGAAGGCACCATGGGGTTTTAGTTCGTGCAAGTCGGACATAACTCATCCTCAGATGCCCGGCTAGGGTGAGTATCCGTATGGATTTCCCCATGTAAAAAAAAGAGGTTAATATCTGGATCTACTTAACCGATTTTGAAAATTCTTTTGCGAATAAAAAGCCACGTTATTTGTGAGTGTCATATATTAACCTGTAAAATAAAAAGATTTTTTGTGGTAATCAGATTTGCGAAGTACGTCTGAAAAAAAAAGGCGAACAAAAAGGTTTATTACGAACGCTGCCTTAACGATGAGAGATATATGATTGAGTTCTAGAGAAAAGTTGTAGAGCTTGATAATGCCTACAAAAAAGTCACAGACAACATATGTCTAACTTTTATATTTGAGTCACAAAAAGTAGTTTCTTTTATAAATGTTTACCGCTCAACGAAGTGAACACGGATTAGCTAGTAGCTAGGTATGTCAGAGGTAGTTTGAAAATAGCACCAGTGGTAGAGAAGTTGAGGAGTAATAGGTTAGCATGGTACGGGCATGGCATAAGGAGAGATGAAAGCCATGTAACTAAAAAGTCTTGAGTGTGAAAGTGGACGCATGTGGAAGACCGAAAAAGGTATGGATGGATTTTGTGTAAAAGATGTGAATACTGACATGACATCTGATAGGAGAGAGTGAAAAGTAAAACATATCGTGCAGTTCCTACTTAGATGGGATAAGGGTAAGAAGAAGGAGATTAGGAGGGTAGACCGCCGGCGCTCCCACTGACCAAACGAAACGCAACAATGCAAGCACTGTTACTTCACCTCGGTTTCCTGTCAGAAGGTGATACGACCCCGAACGAGCCGATCCATTCATGCTGAAACCAATTATAGCATCAACGTGGCTCTACAACTTACAACAACTTAATGAAACGTTAGGTTAAGACTTGCTTTGGTTTTGTATAGCGTTCTCTCTCTGTCACACAGCGCAATGACTCCGATATACAAAGATAACGCTCTATGAAATTGAACTTAGCCGACTGACTCGGTATTCTCTCCGACATGTCCAATCAAAATCCGGTTATTGTAAATTATTTTTCTTCGATATTGATTTCTCAAACTCTTATGTTTTCCAGATAATGTATCTAAATTCTTTAAATCATGCATTTTATGTCGCTTAAATGATTTTTATATTGTACTTTATCAATATTAGTATCAATTTTGTATTTTTATATTTAGCTTTTGGTGTATTGTGTATGATTATTGGTTAGGTAATTAGTGAAAGAGGTTTATTCCTAAAGTATGCAAGCGTTTTGGCGTCCCAAAAAATGCAATGGTCTATACTACTTAAGCGGTCATTCAGATCCGCTCTCAATTGTGCCCTCCCCCTCATTGTTACAATTTAAACGTACACTGCAATCCAGACACTTGCCGGATTTGTACGTAGCTTGAGCGTATCACATTAGTATTGATTTATTACAGTTTAAGAATTTTAAAATCATATTTGTTTTTTTTGCGTCCGTGAAAATGGCCGTCTTTCGATGCTTTACACGCGCGTGTGATTTTTTTTGGTAAGTTGTTTTACACTTCTATGTTAGTTATTCTATTGTGATTTCTGAATTTCTTATTTTTAAATATGTTGTACTTTATAGGAGTAGGAGTATCCTTTCATTTTTTTTAGGTCTTATCTTTTTTCCGTAAGAATTATTTACATTGGCTTTTGTTTTTTAATAATTTCATAATAAATATTTTCATTAATATTTTAACTATTACGAACTTTTAATACATCTTAATTCAAATGTATTTCCACCTCTATTTTCAATTGAATAAAGGTATTTTTTAAATAGGACAGAAGAATCAAGAAAACAAATCAAACCACTGAAAACCGGTAAAGTCTAGTTCCTACTGAACCCTGTTACGATAAATCTCACTTTAAATGGACTGTCGTTGATGACGTCCGGACCTCGTTCAACGGTCATTGCAAACGTATCTTATTACGAAGGAGTAAAGTCCAATTTGGTTCATGTCCGTCGCGATATTCAACTACCGGTCTGTAATTGTAAACGGGAGACTTCCCTTCACGTGTATTTAGATTTTTGCATGTGATAAAGGTACTTTATGGTGATTGTAAAAGGCTTGTATGAGTGTAACCGCTTGTTTTGGTGAATATAATGCAGTGTTTAATAGAATAACTGGAATGTCGCAGTGAAATTTACAAGTAAGGTTAAATTAGTTACTTGGTGATATGCATTTCACTGAGCCTCCTTACTTGTTTCTCGTATTGTTGGACCGGGGAATTCAACAAAAGCTTAAAAATTGTCTAGAATATCACTAAATTCGTCAATTCCTTCATAAGAAATTGTAGTCGTGAAAGAAAAACGATATGAAAGAGCGTCCATATTATATTTGTCCGTCTCTACAAAAAGTACCACGTCTTTTATTATTTTGATTTTTCTGTCCAGTACATTTTTAGCTTAAAGCCTATCTACTAAAGCACTTACTCGAAATATTGGGACCATATGATAATGAGATAAAGAAGAAATCGAATTATTACCTGATCTTGGACAAAATACTGTAGTCCGGCGAAGCTGTTAAGACATTTCTATGTCAATTGCCTAGACAGTTATACTAATAGTACAATTGCTGTGAATAATAAAAAAATCTAACAATACAATTGCTGTAAATCATGATTGTTTTGCTTTTCTGTACTCGAATGCGTCATTTTCTAGCGTTACTGCGACTGTAAGAGTACTAGGATCAATTAAACTATTTCTTTAAGTAGCAAATTGCGTTCAACCCACTCCTACTCATTCTCCATTTACGCATTGTCGTCATAGTTTAGCTTCTATTAAAATTCCACATGTACGATTGACTCAAGGTCTGCAATTGTACCAACTATCTTAGTTTCGTTTACCTTCGTCTAGATTACTATTTATTATACGTTTCCATAAGTAGTTTGCATTACTATGTTCGAGGTTTTGTTTTTATTATCATCAGCCTGTAAGAGATCCTTAACATGTCAAAAGCACTCTTCCCGAAATAAATTAGGTACATATTCACGACGACAGTCCACGACCTATTGGCGATTTCAAAGTCTGTGTAATCCACAGTTGTATATTGTTCCCACATACGGTACTGCAAGAACGTTTCTTAGGTTCAGGTTTCCACACACAATCTATCACCGTCAGCTCATAGTATTGCTAATTTACATTGGTAAATGTTCGCGAATTCCAAAACATTCTTTGGGGTTCATACCGATGTTCGAACCTGAGAACTTCGGATTGATAATCCACTGGTCAAAACTCTCGACAATCACGACTTTTTATTTTAAAAGTTTAATAACAAATGGCAACTTAAAAATCTCCACGAGTTTTGTTTAAAAATAAAGCTTTATAGCTTTAACTGGAAGCTGTCATTCCTGAACCTAAGTGTTACTTCAATTCTTTAAAAAATAGTACTACTCTATCTAGAATAGAGAGCTGTACTTTAATTCTAGAATATTGTTTGAGCCTGCATATGTCACTGGTACTATCCGGTTAGAGCTCACTAAACTTACTTGGATCTAGTTAAGTCATGAAATATTAGTCTAAATATTAAAACGCTACTATCTTTGGTCATTTTTGGAGTCTATTAACTCTTTGATTTTCTTTTATATTATAAGACGCCAACGAACAGGCGGGTCACCTGATGTTAAATGATCACCGGCATCCATAGACACTAGCAATACCTGAGAAGTTGCAAGTGTGTTGCCAGCCCGTGTTAGAGGGGAATTGGGTAGAGGGAGGCGATGAGAGGGAAAGGGAGAATAGATGAAATGGGCCTTTTGATATAAAACGAATTTTGCAAACGAAATTATTAATGATAATTGGTGTGTTCTTTTCAGGTTTTAGCTGATTTAAGACAAGGCTTCGCTGAAGGATTTTAGAAATAGTACCCCATATAGAAAAGAGACTGCCGTTCTAATTCCATGCAGCGAAGATACTATCAATATTATTGTCTCCACGTCGTTTATTAGATGGAAATATTTGGAATTATTCTGCTTGATCTGGTAATGAAGACATATATGAACAATTTGGAGATATACTGAAATTTGGAGAGTGCTCTTTGGACGGTGACTCGCTTTCTGTTAATGGTAAGTGGCGAATCTATACTTCTATACTAATATTATAAAGGTATAAAGTTTGTGATTTTGTATGGTGGTAATCTCCGAAACATACTAGTTCGATTTGAATAATTCATTTATGGTTATATAGCTTATTTATCGAGAATTTTTGTTATATATCATCACACTAAGACCAATAGGAGCCGAGCACCAATGAATAGTGTTTCAAAATCTTTTTTCCCCCTTGAGATCTTGCGCTGCGTGCTAACGTTAGCCCAAAGCACCTTTTCGACGGGAAAGATGTCGCGAGCAGAGCATAGTGTTAGGTATATATACATAAGTACACAAAGTAATGGTTTAATTGTCCAACTTTTGTGATGGGAATTCAATTTTGTAGATTTTCTATCGTCCTTTTCAATTAATCCAATTTCCTGATTTCATGAATGACACAGGTTAATCATAGCTGTACCTAGGCGATGCACAATTGTGTAATGATCCCATCTGTTAGGTCATAATGAATGACCCTCAGGTTTGTCCACCACGTGCCTATCTGTTAGCCTCTATGTGGAAATATACTCAGAACTTGTTTATATGTTTTGTTACAGTTTACAAGTGTTCATTTTCTACGTGCCTTTATTCGGATTTGTTTAATTTTTTTTTGTTGTTGGTAAAATAACTGTAAAATTGACTAAAGTCACTCGGTGAAGGTTTAAAAAAGTGGAGGCAGTAAGGACTGCCGACAGGTGCAAAAACAGTACAGTAAACAGTGAAGCTGTTAAGACCTTGCCAGGGCGATAGCGTAGTCAGTTCGAAAAAAAAAATATAGTACTAATTATAGCATAGGAAATACTTTTGTTAAGTTTCTAATATCCTAGTACCTAGTAGAGCCATGCTGAAGCTATTACTGGTTTCAGCATGAATGGCTCGATCGGGATAGTACCACCCTCTAATAGAAAACCGACGAGAAGTAACATTGCATTGTTGCGTTTCTTTCGGCCAGTGAGAGTTCCGGAGGCCTACCTCGCCTCACCTTCCCCCTCTTCTTTTTTTTCCTCCCCCCACTCCCACACTCCCTCCAACACAGGCTTGCGAATCCCCTGGTGTTGCAAGTGTCTATGGACGGGTGTGATCACTTAACATCAAGTGACCCACTTGTTCGTTTGCCTCCTATGATATAAAAAAAAAAACTTAATGTATGTGCCGTAATACAGTGTTTTATTTTCGATTTCACCAAAAAATACTTTTCTTTGGAATAATTGTGATAATGTTTTCTGAGTATTTGATTTACGTATTTACTATGTTCTTCTCTCCCTTTCTTAGAAATATGTTTATCGCTGTTCGCAAATTATGATCTTGAGCTATTGTTTAATTGTCCTCAATCAATGTCAATTAAAGAGTACGCTCGTATAAGCGCTTCTTTATTATGGACGATTGTTTTAATTATCTTGGTGCTGCCTTCTTTAGGGATTTCTGTTAAGATGGATTCTGTTACTTAAAACTAAAATAATCATATGGGTAGGTTTTTTACCCTTCTTCCATTCACTCGTTAGTTGTGCGAAAATAATTACAAGAATTTTGACTTAATCTTTTTTTTCTAATTTTAGCAAGCAATCTTTTAAGATTATTACTGCCATCGTCAATACTGTCTTGCGATAATTTCCATGTTTTAACGGAACGGTGGCCCCCTTGTTAGAACATTCCAGATAATTTTAGTGGCATCTCAGAATTGATGTTCTCTGGCTTGTCCATCCACCACTCATCTATACTAATATTTTAAACAGGTAACATTTGTGAGTTTGTGAAGTTGTTGGGGGTAATATTGCATGTGAGGTTTAGGAAGAGCTTCCGCAACAGAGACGTGCATAGCGTAACTCCAACCATAAAGCAGTTATTTTGAATGGCGGGCGTTCTACGGGGGTCTACGTTGGCGTAAAAAAAATAGGGGGTTCATAATTCGTCAGCGGGGATCCATGAAAATTTATCTGCTTTCGATAGTGAAGGACTAAAATGTTGGATAGACTCCATCTAACAATAGAGGCAGATAAAATTCGAGCAATCACAGTCTATTAATTAATCAATTCTCACTTTTTGACGTGACAACGTCTTATAAATTGGTTTGCCGGGTGACACTTCAAGAAACTGCGTTACGCTCCGCTCACGTTATGCGCTCACAATGAGAGCGAGTGAGAGGCACGCGTCCCTTCCCCTCGGGCATGGTTAGCCCGCCTAAGAGCGAGAGAGACTACTATACGAAAATTATTTTACCACTCAAAGTCGTTGTCACGTAAAACTTTCGCCCGTATACCGACTTTACAGGCAACCAATTTTTTTTCTTGAAAATTGTTAATTCGTGGTTACCTTTTTATATCTACCTCGGTTACTCTTCACTAGTCATATGTAAGTGTGAGTAGAACAGTTAATTCTTCTACATCACGCCTATCGCTTTATTGTTTGAAATTGCTTGTCTAACAAATGAATTTATTGGCATTCGTTACACTGTCTCCCAGTAGTCTTTCATTTTAAATTAAAGTCTATCAATTTATACTTCATATGTAAATTGATTTTTTAAAACTCTTAAAATTTTGGTTAATAGTTATTGAACATCACTCAAATATTGGTTTTAATAGAAGAGTTGGTTCATTGTCTACAAATCCTTCGTCTCAATGTTTCTTCTGTATGTGTTCTACACAAAATACTACGATAATTACATGTCTCCGAAACTTTCCATAAAGAATATCCCCAACTTCGTTAACCTTAAGTGTTTTTGCCGCGAAGAATTTAAAAAGGAAAATCACAGTGAAGTTTCGAAGGAAAGAGGTCGAGAACTTCATTTATTTCCAGATTAACAAAAATTAATTGGATAATTTTGACCCAACAATGCTTTGCTTTGGTTCAGTTATATCATGTTATTAACAGAATACGTTCATCATAGAATAAACTGGTGTTGAAAAAGAAATTCAAAGTGAAAACTTTTGACATCTATGACATATGTATATATAACAGTCGGTCCTATAATTTTCCGTCAAACTAATTTACTTTAGCGCTATCTGTTCTAGAATGATGGAACTAATTAATATCAATAATCATCATTGACAAAATTTTAGTTTGTAATTTAAAAAATATTGATTTCATTAATTGATATATAAACTATCCTATCTCTTAAGTTGAACTAAATTATGCATGAATGCCAATTTTCATGGAGATCAGTTGAGTAGTTACGGAGTTCACCGTGGAATTTTTTTTAGTTTTTTGATATATTTAAGATGTTATTACTGTGAGGGGCGTACATTCATCACAACATAAACCTATCCGGTGTTATTACAAAAAAGTTAATTATTGAATACTTGCTTTAAAATGGTTACGTTTTAAATGCACCGCGCTCGCGGAATGTTTGCCACCTTGCTCTTTTGTCTCGCTTTGGTTAGGTTAGGTTAGAATTGCGAGAAAAGGATAACGCGAACTTGCCTCAGACGAGCGAGGTGCATTTAGTACGAAACCTTTTTTAAAGCAAATATTTAATATGTATTTAACTTTTTTGTAATAACACTGATCATGTTTGGAACCTATAAGGGTTAAATCGTCATAATCATTAGTTTAAAACTATACAGAACCTTCATATCTAAGTAACAATACCCAACGAGACGTCTTGACCCGACGATTATGTGACCCTGCGCCACCAAGTGGTCCCAATTCCCGCATCCATACGACGCTCTGCTCCGCGTACGCTATTGGTCAGCGAATTACTGACAATATTGCGTACTTATTCATTTGAACGTCTCCGCACCATCAATTTAGCAATAGACCTTCTGCTGTAACCGTACTGGCAACTTTTAAATTTAAGAAATTTTCGAATCGAAGTATTCCAATTTTAAATGTTCTGATTTGGAACGAGGATTAAAGTTTATCTTTAAGAGGGGATTGGTTAAAAATGTCGTAAAAGCAAGATGGTGGATTAACCGGCGAAATATGTGTTTTAAAGAAGGTGATAGAAAGACCATGGCCCCATTGAAGTGGTTGTTCGCCAATATGGCAGTGTTGTTATGACGTATTTGCATTTCTGGAATTTTCGAAGTGCTAATCGTGCTCATAAGGACTCGTTTACAAGGTGAGATTCAGTTTCTTGGTGATTTAGTAGTTACCGTGTTTACAAGGGTTTGCCGATTGTGGTCAGTAACATTAATTTTGAGAGTTTTTGGCGGGATTTTAGTCTGTCATGTAGTGGGTTTTATATTTTATTCCTAATCTTGTGTTATTTGACTCTATATTTTGTAAATTTGGCGGCGTTATACATAATATAGTTAGTTTATTGTGCATAAGTGAAGTGAATGGAAAATAATACCACGGAGCATGGAATTCTGAGAGGGCACAAAAACTCCCTGGAAGGTTCGAACAAGGTATCCACCATCTTGTTAGAATATTGATTCATACGACGCTTAATATTGGAATGGTTGTACGACGCTTGTAATATTATTGACTACGCGATAATGGCAGTAATAATCTGAAAGATTGATGCCAAAACTAAAGTTAAAAAAAAAAAACATCAATTTTATGTATCAATCCTTATTGGAAGAAAGTTGCAATATGGTTCTTTTTTATCGCCCATCGCTTGTTATTAAGTTTTTTGGTGATTTAATAGTCACATTGTAGACAAAGGATTTGCCGTTTGTGGTCGGTAACATTAATTTTGTATATCAAATCTTATTGAAATCAAGTTGCAAATTGCAAAATAGTTCTTGTTTTTCGCCTACCGCTTGCACTTCACAAATCATCTTGCAGTCCTTTTATGTGATTCTTATTTAATTCGTTGGTTTTCAATATTACTCTTCCTTTTACAATTCGGTCTGCTTCTTTTGCTTCCTATATAATATAATACACCATAAATTATAGACTGTTCTATATTATACATAACCTCGTACGATCCGGTATTGTATGAATAAATTAAAATTATTTGGGTCGACTCTTGTGTTAATAATACAAAGTATAACAAGTATGTCAGTCTATAGGTCAAGTTTGATGAGAATAATTAATATAAAAAAGATGAGTTTACATGAAAAATCAATTGTACTCATGACTAAACGATTCTTTATTTTATTATTTTTAGTGAATTTTTCCACGAAGCTCATATTAGAGTTGAAATAAATAAGAAAAAGATTTTACATTTTTCATAAAACTTACGTGAGATGATCTATTATTTTCTTTAATTAGCGGGCCCGGTAGACGTTTTCCCGCACTAATTATAAAAAAAAAGTTATTTGACAAATTATATACCAAAACCTTCCCTGTGAATCTCCACTGGTGAAAACGCATGAAAATCCGTTCAGTAGGTTTGGAGTTTATCGCGAACAAATAGACATACAAACGCTATAGGGAGCTTTGTTTTATACTATACTAGCCTCTGCCCGCAACTTCGTTCGCGTGGAATAGATACACCAACACGCAGCAGTTCTCAAAAGGAAAAACATCCCAATTTTCAAACATTTTTCATTTGTGCTCCGCTCCTATTGATTTTAGCGCGATGATATATAAACATTCTCGGTGAATGGGCTATATAACATTGAAAGAATTATTCAAATCGGACCAGTAGTTCCTGAGATTACCCCTACAACGCCACCAACACAATGTCACAAACTCACAAACTTTATTATTATAAAGATTTTTTTTTTTTTCGAAATGTCTACGCTATTGACCCAGTAAGGTCTTAACAGCTTCACCGGACTATTAAGGCGAGCGCTTAAGGCACTCAGCTGATTCCATTCTGGCAACCAGCTCAAGGGTGCACGGCACACCTCGGCC
>JACEII010000113.1:739096-786489 GCA_014332785.1 Antheraea mylitta
CGTGGTACTTCACTCCACGTATGTCGCAACCCAGGACAGTCGCGCACCAATTTGTTTATCTATAGTTTTTGTATGAGTAATTACCACTATTAATATAGGTTAGGTTTTTTTTTTCATTCTTTATACTGTGGTTTATTTGTATTAAATTGCCCTACTTTGAGTAGAACGTATGAAGGGTACATAATCGATATATGGACCGTTTATTTTGAAAGTGGTGTAAGTCCATTTTTGAGAAAAATGAGCTATCACGAAATTCATGATTAATTTAATGTAATTTTTGTAAATTGTAAAAAAGAAGTTCTAGTAGCGTTTAAAGAAGATAAATCGCGAGTAAATATTAAAGGTAGTAGAATGGCTAGTTGAATTTGTCACAATTTTCAGGCTAATAATTTCATTTGTAGGCCAAAAGACTCACCACTAGGGAATATATGAGTATAATTACAGCATCAACCCTCGATGTATTAGCTTTCAGAAACATAAATCCATAGTTTTCTATTTTTTCTCACATACGATGCTACGACAAGAATATTTCGCAGGTTCAGGGTTCCTTAGGGTGGATTTTTTCATTATTTACCGTTAACGTAACCAATTTAAAAATGTAATTGTACGCTAATTCTGGACCGGATGTTATATGAGGGAAGAGTGGTTACCTGATTGCTTATACCTCGTATGACGTCAATAACATTGACGTCCTTATTCTCATTTTTTGTTAGTTTTCCATCAATTCAATGTAAATGAAGATTTTTGGAGCGCAAGTGGTTCTAGATATTGCTTTTTTAGTTTACTATATACGCGTGGAGATCCTCATTTTTCTTATAAAAGATTAGCCTAAGTTACTCTCTATAACAACAGATATCTGCAAGTGAAAGTCCCGTCAAAATTGACCTAACCGCTTCGAAGATAAGTGGGAACAAATATAATAAAGACATACAGTTTAACACGGTAAAGTGGGTGCATTATTTCTGATGGTAAGCACAGTACAATACAAAAGCAATGGCATCTACCCAGAAAAAGCTATCCTTCTTTCTTTCTCATATACATACATCCTGAGCGTGTTTGCCTGGTTGCCGTGTCTCTCACCGAGTTGTCATACCCTATATATGAATTTCTTTATTTTACAGGAGCCGTAGCACCGCGCCAATCCCGTCCGAGGCTTCAGCCGCTCGACCAATCAGGATCGAAGCTATCGGTTCACACGCGACCAACTGTGCCCCATGGAGACCATTCTCAACTGCCAACGGACGTATCTAATCGGCAATCGTTTCACGGATAAACAGTTCCCTGGACTAGTACCGCACATACAGTATCACATCTGCAGGTCTAACTCAAACATGCTCCTGAAAATAGAGAACGAGCTTCTCCAGAGCCATCGTCAAAGGGAAACGACCGGTATCAAGAAGCTCTACAACTCGTTCTTCGTTCTGTTTTAACGCGTTTCCCGAATACCGTTCGCTCCGATTCATTCATTCGATCATTCATCTCATCTCAAGTGACTTTAATTAGTGTTGTGCGGGCGCCATGGCCCGGGTGTGATGGAACGCAATAAAGAAGAGACAGACTATTTTATTATGCATGACGGCCGTAAGGAGGATTTCTCCTGGGAATCGTCAGTGAGGCTTATGGTAGCGAGGGAGGAAGATTTCGGGATGTATCTGGAAGAGAGGGAGGGGAGGAAGCGGAAGTGGCAGGGGGAGAAGATGTTGCGGCGGGACGGGAGCGAGGAGAAGGAGCAGAGGAAGGTGCCGCCGAAGAAGGTTATTGGTGAGTATTTGATACTTTATCATTAAACCTCTAATAGCTTATAGGTTTTAACGTTTGAGCAAACCCTGTACTAACGCAGGGATGAGTGATATTAGAAAAACAACGTTGTTATCATCGATGTCAACATCGATTCAATAGCATCGATGTACGATAAACATCGATAGCGAAACATCGATATTTTTGGCAGCAATTAAAATTGTCTGTCAAAACAGAGGTCAGCGACGAAAAAAAAGATCACCCAAAGAAAAAACTACTCGTACGGCTTACAAATTTGATAATTTTCTAGTCTCTAGCTAGTACATGCGACGTTCTCATAACGTCGATGTTATCGGAATCAAAACATCGATGTTTCTTCAACATCGATTAATATCCCTATACTGACGCTAAAGGACAATGTGCTCTGAGATGGTTATCTCGCGCTCCTCGGCGTGGAGCCCTTGAGTGCAATGTTTGCGCGATACAGGAACAAAAAATCTTACAACACTGCAGCAACATTACACGTATCACCAAACACGTTCACGCATACACGCTTACACATGAAAGTGGAAGGGTTTTGTTTCTATCCCTAATCGAACTGAAATAATTTTGAAAATTATCCGATACAAATTATATATAGGAGTTGTTGAGGTATGTATTCTTGGTACACATATATGTTTCAACAACTCATATACGTATGAATAGTTAGCTTAGGTCAGCTCAGATATGTCGCGCATTGTGCGTATCAGGCAACAGCCCAAGCCGAGGTGTTCCGTACACTCTTGATTTAGTTGTCAAAATAAAATCGGCTGAGTGCCTTGAGCACTCGCCTTAGTAGTCCGGTGAAGCTGTTAAGACATTCCTAGATCAATAGCGAAGTCATATCGAAAAAAAAAAAATCATTCGGTCGTTCCTTGTATGTTGAACTAGGAAACGCTAGATGGAAGTTATCTGTACTGGATAACAGTAAATCCACCATTGCAGATTGTAATATATTTCGCCGTATACCCGATGTAATTTACAAAGGTATATAAAAATACTTCTTTGTCCGTTTGTTTTTTTTTTTCTCTTTTATTTTGAATTGTACATTTAATATTTTATTTAATACATTCTGTTGTTTGGTTCACGCTTCTTAAATTTATCATCCAACTAGCTTTTGACCGCGGCCTTCCTCGTGTTAATGTAGATTCAATCTATCCTTCGGGAACAGTACAGTTTTTCTGTACTCCTTACAACCTAACCTGTATTCAAAATGTTATTATGAACCGTTGAGTACTTAACGCGTGAATGAATAATAAATAACTAAACAAACTCACAGTCGCAATTTTAATATTAGTTAGGATAATATTTTTTTTATATCATGGAAGGTAAATGAACGGATGGGTCACAATAAATATCAGGAGAGTCGCAAGTGCGTTGTCAGCCTTGGGGGGGGGGGGGGGGGGGGGGGGGGGTGAAGGGAAGAGGAGAGGGCGAAGGTGAAGAGAGGTGGGTCTCCGACGCTCTCACTGACCGAACGAAACGCAACATTGCAAGCACTGTTACATCACGTTGGTTTTCTGTGAGAGGATGGTATTACCCCGGACGAGCCGATCCATTCATGCTGTAGTCAGTAATAGCTGCAGCGTGGCTCCACCACCTATAAACAGTGTTCGTGAAATAATAGGTTAATTTCCACGAGAAGGAAAGTCGCGGCAAAAAATTACTTTTAAATGTAATCGATGTTATTACAAAAAAGTTAAATACATGTTAAATACTTACTTTAAAAAGGTTTCGTACTAAATGCACCGCGCTCGCCCGAGGCAAGTTCGTGTTATCCTTTTTTCGCAAGTCTAACCAAAGCGAGACAAAAGAGCGAATATTCAGCAAGCGCGATGCATTTAAGACGTAATCTTTTTAAAGCAAGTATTCAATACGTATTTAACTTTTTTGTAATAACACCGAATATGTTTAACATTCTGGCTAAGAAATACCGATTAATTAAAGTTTTCAAATACATACGCACAAACACATTCTGATAATGATTATTATCAGTACAATGGTATAATATAGCTTCTTGAACGTCATACGTCACATGCTAGCATACTGTCATTACGTACTATCAGACTAGCCGTAGATGAGACTACCGTAGAATGGACACTTCGTTCAATATTTTTCAATTTATACCTACGATGATTTCTCAAGAAGTTATCGAGCGCGTTCCTGTTAGTGTATTATAATACCATGCTAGCTTTTGTTCGCGGCTTCGCTCGTATCAATGTAGGCTTGTTATATCCCTCGGGATTTTTTTTCTGTATGAAACTCTAAATTCTTTTCTATGTTTAATTGAAGAAGGCGTTACTTTGCGGAAATCCATCATTGAATACTAAGGAACCACCGGGCGGAAGTGCAAAGTAGCATCCACCTTAGTATTCTTTTCTATGTTTCTTACACAGTCTATGCAAAATCTTATGATGTCGTAGTAGTTAATAAGAGAAAGCGTAACAGACAAACAAACTCAGATTCGTATTTATAATATTAGTTATGATTTGTAATAATATGCAGGCTTCAGCTCTAGTAAGTTTATTAAATTCAAGCACCATGTCAAACGGGTTTTAATGTCTACGAAGGTTTCAATAGGGTGGATAAATATGTGAACAATAGTGGTGTCTGGAAATGTCGCCTCTCTCTGTGCATCCACCAAAAACGAATCTATCTACCTATGTCTATAACTATGCACTTTCATAAGAGTATGTTGTGTTATGTTACGTATAACGAAGAGATAAATCAGATCGATTTTCTTCTCGGTTTTTCTCGATGACTGGGTTTGTTTTCCGAACCTGCGGTAGTTTTGACGTTCGTAAGCGGAGTTCATAAATCTTCACGAGACTTTCACTGGCAGATAGCTGAGCTTATAAAAAGTAAATTAGGCATTTTTAGTTTATACTAGTTGTACCTGTGACTCCGTCCGCGGGAATCTAATATATCAAAACAATGACTAAGTATAATCATGTGAATATATTAAGTCCATTTACATATCTACTTTTTTCTCGTACTTAAGTCGCGTTGTCATTAAAATTACAGTTACTTTCGATAAATCGAACCAATTTAATGAAATCAAGACTAAATGTTACTCGACGATATTCTTTATTATTATTATTTTCTTTTTTCGAACTGACTATGCTATTGGCCTTGAAAGGCTTTTACAGCTTCACCGGACTACACATGATTTTCTTTGTCAGGCTTGGTCGTGATGCATATTCATACGAACAGACAGATAGACAGACATCTAGAAAAATGATTGAAATGTTCTTATTACTCTTTCCCAGACACTTGCTACAATTTTTTTTCACGAAATGCGAAAAAGCACTGACGTTAAATTTACATTCTTATGAATTGAAGATGTACAACTTTTAATGCTTCAAAATGTCTTTTTTATTTACATGTGTGTATATATGTTGTGTAAAATTCAAGCAGTAGTGTCAGCAATGAATATTTTAATGTACTTCTAATGCATTTTATATAAAATAAATAGCTTTCTGCACTTCTCCGCCATATAAACTTTAACTATGCCAAATTTCAAATTCATCCCTTCACGGAAATCGGTTAAAAAGGGGTACAAAGTTTTTGCTTCACGTACTAATATATAGATAACTTTATAAAGGAGTCAGAATTTGGTTATTTTTTTTCCTTTTCTACACTGTTACATTTTTATTTCATATTTTATTCTTTTATTTATATTTCTCCAAGAGATACTTTTGAGGTATATTCATAGATTTCTTTATTAATATTTTAAAACTGATTGTAAAATTAACTGACTTTGAGTTACAAAATCGGATTTTTAACATTGATTTATGATCTAAATCTGCGTCTTTTGTACGGTAGCCGGTTTAATAATAGTTCAAGCGTATTTGACCCCATTTAATAGATTCATTTCTGATCTTGCTCATACATATTTAAAGGCATCTATTTGATTGGTTGATACAAATTTTAATTGTATTCATATTAAAACGAGTTATTAAACTTACCGTTTATTTGGAGTCCTCTAAAGATGTTCGAAATATAAAATGTATTAAGCATAATATACGGTAGTATTGTAACCTGTAAATATATCACTTTTGGGCGAAATAAGCATTAATTATTAATAATTCTTATTATCTAGTATAAATTACTCGACACAATAGTAATACACTACGTACTGGCGCTTTCAAACCCCGAAATAACATGATATTTTGGTATTTTATGTTATCTTTTATTTATCCCATAGTATTACGTCATCCTTAGCTTTATACTACCTTCTGCTCGCGGATTCGCTCGTGTCATGGATTTGGCTTATGCGTAGGGAACGTTACTTTTTTCTGGATGAAATGTGACCTGAGAAAAATTTTGAAATACGCTGGAGTAGCAGTCACAAAGTGTTGGTAAAATAAATTATAATTTGAAACTATATTTTTCTGAATATTTTGTTTCTAAGATTATAGAGATTTTTTTTTGAACTGACTACGCTATTGACCCAGCATGGTCTTAACAGCTTCACCGGACTACTAAGGCAAGTGCTTGCGGCACTCAGCCGATTTTATTTGAGCAACTAGCTCAGGGGTGCACGGCACACTTCGGCTTTGTCTGCTGCCTGGCACGTGCAATTCGTGACCTATCTGAGCTGACCTAAGCTAACTATTCATACATATATGAGTTGTTGAGCATATATGTGTACCAAGCATACATACCTCAACAACTCTTATTAATATTTCGTATAGGATAATTTTCCAAACTATTTCAGTTCGATACGGGAAAGAAACAACACTCTTCCACTTTTATGTGTAAGCGTGTATGCGTGCACGTGCGTGGGGGTGATATGTGTACTTTTGTTGCAGTGATGTAAGATTTTGTGTCACTGTATTGCGCGAGCAGCGCACTCAAGCGCTCCACGTCGAGGGAACGGACCTAGGCTTGAGCCGCTGCCGAGAGGGGCCTAATCTGGTGTACAAGAGCGAAATTTACCCCCAGACCACGGTGGCGTGATCTGTGGTTACGCGGGCGTGGGCGTGAACACGCTCTGTTTGGAGAGATAGGCTGGTACTGATCGTTCACTGCCATTATTTCATCAGGAGGGTCTATAAAAATATGTCGCGGACGTCTATAATAATACGCAGCGTTCGGTTCGGTAAGTATCAATAACGAATGCTGTGTTATCAACAGTTCTATCACCAATCCACCAATAGTTTGAACGTTATCCTGATAGTTGTCGGCTGAAATTTTAACATTCTTAAATTTAATTAGAATGAAGAAAGCAAACATTGTTGTAACAAATGACTATTATTTACATCTGAATCTTTTTATAAAAAATATTGAGTAACGTAAAAACAATATTCCAAACATTATAAATTATCTAACATGCCATCTGGTGAAAAGTTAGTCAACTATTTCATTTTCACTACGAAGTATGAAACACGGCCATCTGTTACATGTTTAGCTACTAATTTTCATAGCATTGTGTCAGTATCGTATAGTAATAATTGTCTTAGAATTTTACAAGCCTATTGATAACTGTTAGGCAATTCCCTATTTTATTATTCTATACTGTAAAGAGATGACCCTATAAGTGTTAAAATGCGTTAGAGATGGTATTACTATTCTAATTTATATCTTGCGAATAGATTTGTTGTTGATCTAACTAACTTGTATAGCGTTTCCGGTCATTTTGGGCGAGCTTTAAAACACTCCGCTGATTAATTTCCAATTGGTTATAACAGTACCTTAAATTTTGGTTTATTTTTGGGCTAAACAAAATCGAGTACAATTAAAAAGACAATGTTTATCTAGTAAGGCTCTTTCAATTAAACAAAGACATATAAGCAAATTCAGCATATTATATATAGAATATTCGGCATATTATATACGTCATATTTATATACTAGCCTCTGCCCGCGACATCCTTCGCGTGGAATAGTTACTTTGGACTAACACTAACACGTAGCGGAAGCTCTCAAGGAATAAAAAACGATTTTAAAATATTCTTCATTGGTATTCCACTTCTATTAGTCTTAGCGCGATGATTTATAAGCCTATAATCATCCTCGATAAATAAGCTAATTATCACTAAAATAATTTTTTAAATCGGGAGTAGTAGTTCCTGAGATTACCCCCTACAACGTCACAAACTCACAAATTTTATTTTTATTATTAATGTAGATATCTTATACCTATTATATTTTTCTACCGCGCAACTACTTTCTTACTTTTTTTAAAGAACGTAATAATACCCTACACGTAACTACAGTTTTAACTATACTTTCTTTGTTTGTTTGTTTTTTACACTTAACCGACCTGAAGTACGCATTGCCAAGGGTACAGAAATGGATATAAGGTACCTTTTATCCAATAAAAAAGTATTCCTAAGCTATAGGTCGTATCTACATTCACGGGAGCAATGTCGCGAATAAAAGTTAGTTATAAAATATTAGCCTTTGCCCGCGACTTCGTCCGCGTGGAATAATTACTTTGAGCTAACGCTAACACTCAGTAGAAGCTCTCAAGAGGAAAAAAACCCCGATTTTGTAACATTCTTCACTGCTCCTATTGGTCTTAGTGTGATTGGTCTTCCTCGAAAAATGTACTATATAACAGCTAAATAATTTTTCAATACGGCCCAGTAGTTCCTGATATTACTCCCTACAACGTCAAACTAAAACTTTACCTCGTTATATTATTATTATTATTAGTATAGATAAGTGGCTATCGAAGCGTCACGAAATGACAAATCCGTTCAGATCATGTCTCTCAGAGACAGAATTATTTTAGGCATTTTATCGATGTATCGTAGAAACGCGCTATCTGTATTTTGAATCTTTGCTATCAACAAATTATGAATTGTCACATACTAAACAGTTGGTAACGACGCGTCGCATCGATATCACGTTGATGCGATTTTTACGCTCGTGAGTGTCTTAGTTGTAGAAGTGTTCTTTTGTGATTTTGATTTAAAGCTGTTATTCTTTCACAAATAGACTACTTTTTATATAAATGTATAAAGTGTTTTCGGGTAATTTTGAAAGACAGTTGATCTTATTAGATCATCTGTAATAAGTGTGTCAATTCATAACCTTTGTGCTACAGTTTTTTTTTCTTGTACATGTTTATCGGCGTAAGGTTTGAAGTTTCTAGGAATATTTGATATAGAAGATCACGCTTGAATCTTTGTTTATTATATGTTAGCTCTCGAGTCTAACATATGTTTCAATATGTTTGTTAATGCAGGTTTAGTTTGTATCAATTTTAATCTAGATACCGGCTCTTATTTCACACGGTTATAATAACGTGAAAATGAAATCAAATTTTCTGTTTATAGTACGACCATTTAATTTTTGTTATTTGAATAACCGAACTTTATTTTGTCAATATCGTCTCTATTGTTTTCATCTCGTTCTCTCTTTCATCCATATGGAAAATTTTTTTTTCTTGCGCTCGCCTCAATAGTTCGGTGAAGCTGTAAAGACATTTCCAGGTCAACAGCATTTGCATTTCGAAAAAAAAAGGATATTTTTTTACCTATTTTTTGTCCAAACCTTGTCTTAACAATTACGAACATAACATTAAGAGACTTTGCCAAATACTTGTAGATTTACTTGCAGTTATGAAGTGATGTGCTTATAAATTCGGCATTTCTTTTTTAATATGAATGGAGAAAAATTAATCCAGAAATTTAGCTAATCATAGGCTAATAAAGTTCAATATTTCAGTTAATATTCGACTGTATCGATATTGTCATGAAATTGGCGACGAGTGGTTATCGTATTTGACGTGGTAACCACGTATCTAATTCGCTAGATGACATTTACTGTTACCAGAATCGAGATAATTGGAATATTGTATTTTAAATTTGACGCAATTTTGTGTTTCTTTTCTCTATAAATTGATGTATACGTACGTATATCAGGTGCTTATTATCATTTTTTTATATCAATTTCATATTATATATCTACAAATTTTGTAATTTTTCATATTTCATTTCATAGTTATTACTAAAGATCACGTGATTGTGGCAACACTAGTTATATTGTGTAATTCAAAAATCACAAGTAAGGACCCCGTTATTATTTAGAATCAAGTGTGCTACCCAAGAGCACGGTATTCTCCACTAAGCCATTATTATAGATATAAGCCATTATTATAGATTTTCTTGCATCTCGATTTTACTATCAGTAGGTGAAATATTGGGCAAGGTAAATCTTAAGGATTATGTTTTGTCTGCATTTAGCAATAAACTATTTAATACAAACCAGTCGGAAATTTTATTTAGGATACTGCTTAGATACTTAAACTCGGAATCAATTCTTATTACTTTAAATATAAACGGAGTGATATCCGCGAAAAGAGCCACATCTGATCAACCACTAGCGGTAGATCATTTATATACAAGAAACAAATACGGTCCTAAAATAGAACCCTGTGGAACGCCAATTCGAGTCAACAATCGTGCAGACGTTGCCCCGTCGTTACTAATTTTACGACAGCGATCTTTTAAATAGGAGCCTTCTGAGAGAGAGAGAGAGAGAGGCTCCAAAAACTCCGTAATGTTTTAATTTCAGAATAAGGGTACTATAGTCAATGCAATCAAAGGTCTTAAACAGATCACAAAATACATCAATAGCATCCTGCGATCCCTTCCAAGATCGCAATATATGGCTTAAAAGCGTGACAACAGCGTCAATAGGTAATTTTGATTTTGTGAAACCAAACTGTCGACTCTTGCGCTTTAAAATATCTTACTAACTGCTTAAGCATAATCCTCTCAAACATTTTGCTTAACGACGGAATTACAGAAATTAGTCTATAATTCCCAAGGCTATTCCTACAGTCTGATTCAAATAAAGAAACTATTCTACTTATTTCCATGAAATTGGGGAAAATTCCTTATGCTATCGGGGAGGGCAACTCTCGTCCTCCTCTGAGAGGTCTACGATTTTGACCCCTCGACTGCAACGAGGACCCTGATGAGGGGCCGACACCTGCCGGGGAGGAGACGGATCTAAGGCACCATGGGGTTTTTGTTCAAGCAAGTCGGACATACGCCACCCTTACCTGCCCGGCTTAGCTTGGTATCCGTAGGGATTTCCCCATGTAAAAAAAAGATTCCTTGTGCTATACATTGATGAAAGGGCTAATGGGTTAGCTATGGGAATCGGAACTACGTGGTGCTAAATGATATCTGTAATCATACAGTAGTTTATTCTGAAATTGTTGTCAAGAATATGATTGAGATGTGATTCGATACCAAATTTTAATAGCTGTCAACAATTATTTACTCTTACACTATTACTAAGATTTCTTTCGTCTGCCATTCAGATAAACACGTGTAAATAAGATAGTGAAATCAGTCGTTCCGGCATTATAATTTAGGATGTATGTACGCCAAACAAATTATAGAATACAAACTTGTTTGGTTAACATATTATGCCTAAACGTAAACTGAACAAGGTCAGTGGCTTAGCATGACTTTATTAACTGATTAGATTGTACGCTAAGTTATGTCAGCGGCTGTTCTCTTGTATTTTTTAATTTAATTGCCAACAATGATCTTATAACTAAAGATACGTTACCTACACGATATTTTGACGAAAGAAATGGCACGATAACGCACACATACGTAAAGTAATATTGTAACGCCGCACTATTTTAAATAAAATATGGAAGCAAGATGACATTCTCAAAAAATAAAAAAACTTGAGAGGTGTCAAGGGACACCCGGATGGAACGAAGTTCCTTTCGACAAATTAGTGAAGGAATTGTAATAAAATTTTATTTTTTTTAAGTTATAATAATATTTTTTTTATTATTAACAAATATAATGTTATATAAACTTAATCAGTAGGCTCAATTTTCGTAATAGTTGGCTTGTGGTAACTGAAGTAGGAAACATATGTTTGGGATCATTATTATTATTATTTTTTATTATTTACAAAAAACCTGTATACACTCAACAAAAATAATCGTCGCGACACCACACTGTTCAATGCGAAATAGAAATGAAAATATCTGGCTTGCTTTCTATAAGAGAGAGAGATACAGACAGAGAAACATGCGACGCCGCACAGCTTACAATAGCTTACTATAGCAAAAAGTGTCGTGACAACTTTTCGTAAGAATTTTTTCCGTCTAGCCCCCCTTTCACAACGCGCGACAAGGAACTTCGTTCCAATAGCCAAATAAATGCAGTTAGGTAGGTGGTAGATCCACGCTGAAGCTATTACTGGTTTCAACATAAATGGGTCGGCTCGTCCGGGGTACTACCATCGTCTCATAGAAAACCTACGTGAAGTAACAGCAAGCACTGTTATATGCATTGTTGTGTTTAAGGTCAGTGAGAGTGCTGTCAACAAAGTAATTTAAAGCGCCATCTGTTCAATATTGATGATACTTACAATTAACAAAGATCAACATTGACATCCATTTATTTTCAATTAAAAAATATTGAAGCCATTAATCTATACTTCTATACTATAATATTATAAAGAGGTAAAGTTTGTGAGTTTGTGACGTTGTAGGGAGTAATCTCAGGAACTACTGGTCCGATTTGAATAATTCTTTCAGTGTTATATAACTCATTCATCGAGAATGGTTTTAGGCTATATATCATCACGTTAAGACCAACAGATGAAAAATGTTTCAAAATCGGGATGTTTTTTCGCGTGTTAGTGTTAGCCGCGGGCAAAGGCTAGTAGAAATATAAATTACCCTAACCTCAAGTTGGACAAAACTATATGAAGATCTGTTGAGTAATTCCGGAGTAAATCGTGAACATCGTGTCATAATGTTTGACATTGAATTTTTATATATTTACGAAATATATGTACCAGGATGTAAATTATGTAATATCGGGGATTAATAAGATATGAATAAAATTGTTAAAATAATAAACATAACAGATTTCTATCAATGTGTTATCGTTGTGCGAGTTTTGACCAAACTTATGATGGATTACAATGATACGTTGCTGTTACAATGTTATTATTAATTCTTATTGGTCTATCAAAAATGTTATGTTTACCATTTAATTATTATCCATCTGGAATGGCGAATTCTGTTTTTATAAATATATAACACTACCTAATCTTTTTTTTTTATATCAAAGGAGGCAAACGAACTGTTGGGTCACGTGATATTAAGTGATCATCACCGTCCATAGATACTAGCGACATCAGGGACGTCGAAAGTGCGTTGCCAGCCTGTATATGGGAGAAGGGGGAGGTGAAGGAAAGAAGGAAAGAGGAAGGGACATGGGCCTCCGGCTCTCTCACTGATCGAACGAAACACAACAATGCAAGCACTGTTACTTCACGTCGGTTATCTGTGAGAGGGCTGGTACTACCCCGGAAGAGTAGACCCATTCATGCTGAAACCAAAAATAGCTTCAGCGGGGCTCTACCACCTACAAAAATCTAAATATAAAACACTGCGTAAAAAGTTGGTTACCTTTTCGATTGGTTTTTTTTGGAAATGACTACTCTATTTACCCAGCAAGGTCTTAACAGCTTCACCGGACTACAGGTTACCTTTTCGAATTTATAAAGAAGTGTATATGTATGTATACGTACAGCGATGTATTTTTCTAAAGCAATCTGGTGTAAAACTACGTAGACATCCACTCGTTGACTTATTTGTAGGCGTTATCAAGCTCTAAAACTTTTCTCTAGAAATCATTCATATATCTCTCATCGTTAAGGCAACATTCGTAAGAAACGTTTTCGTTTGGAAGTTATTTCTCCGACTTTGCAAATCTGATTACCACAAAAATAGTCTTTTCATTTTTCTGATTAATATATAACCTATGTCCTTCGCAAATAACGTGTCTTTCTATTGGTAAAACAATTTTTAAAATCGGTTTAGTCGTTTCTGAGATTACCTTCCACAACCTCACAAACTTTACCTCTTTATAATATAAGTATAGATGTGATTGTACTATAAAGGAAGACTTGTATTCATTTCTAACCCGTTTATAGTAATCTAGCGAGTCCGATGGACTTTATCACCCTAATAATAATAAAAATAGAAAATCAGATCGCAGGGTCACCTACCGGATCCAAATGTGAGCCTAAATCTTCCTCATTAATAACTTTATCTACTGTTGAAAAACCGTATGACATCCGTTCAGAATTTTTTGAGTTCATCCCGATCAGATAGACAGAGGGAGAGAGACGGATGTGGCATAGGACTTGTTTTAAAACAGATAGTGATATCAAGCGACTAATTTTTAGATCTTCACTTATTTATTAAGAACGCGCTCTCAAATTTTAGAAGTTCAATTTCGGCTTCGAGTTCTACTAGACGCGTATAGCTCACTTACACAGACATGAAAACTGATAAGCGCGGCAATAAAACCGCACTATAAACGACTTTGATACTTTTATAAAAATATCACAATATTTACTTATTATTTATGTTCTACTTTTTGTTGTATTTGATGTAATAGTACCAAAATAAATTATAGTTTCTCAAGGTCACACTCACTCAAAAACAGTATAACTAAACGTAAATTTGAATACGTAATAGACAGAAACATCGAATTTGTGTTCAAATATTTAGCCCCTTTATGCCCGATCACGGCTTAATTTCTCAACATTTTCATGAAGAGTAGTACTGTGGTAACTGGATTATAGTTTAGGTAATAGCTGGAAACATCAAGTTGTGCTTAGATGTTTAGTCTCCTAGTGTAGGAGCAAGGTTTCAATTTTTTTAAGTTTGGTGAAAACAGTATTTATGATAATCTTAGTATAGTACTAATAGTTACAAACATTGAGTTTGCACTCAAAGGCTTAGTGTCAGCTAAATGTTTCATATCTTAGGACCAGATGAGAGCTATTTCGTGATATTTTTTTTAAATATTAATAATAGCTATACACGTGAAGTTTGCGCTCTGAAGTTGAGTCTTGTCGTATCAGATAAGAGTATAATTTCTCATAGACCAAATGAGTAGCTGTATCACGATAACAGAATTTTGGTACTGATAATCACTAGAAACCTCAACTTTGCGATCAGTGGTCTCATAGAGTCAGATCAACGTTTCATTTTATAGATCAGATGAGTAGCTGTATCATGATAATTGAACTTTAGTATTCCTAGTAGCTACAAACATCAGGTTTGGGTTCAGATGTTTAGTTTCACTCTATCTGATGAAAGTTTCATTTCTCATGCGTAGATGCGCTAGCTGCGTAAGCGTATCTTTGTCGTGATACCAAAATTTTTGTATAGTATAGAGTAACTAGAAATATAGAGTTTATGCTGAAAAGTATCATAATGTCTTATTAATGTTTAATTCCTCATGGGCTAGACAAGTGGCTATATCGTGAAAACTGAATTCTAGTACATATAGATATTAGCTACAAACATGAGTATGTGCTCAGAGATTTAGATAGGAGAATTTTTAACTTAGCGTTTGCTTCTATATCAAAAATAATTCTGTGAACAACATACTACAAAACACCTGAATTGTAAGTTGTAATACTGATAATACAAGAGGCAGCATATGACGGCCTTTCTGTAAAACGAACCCTAATTCACCCGACAAACTTTGCATCTCTAGCTAAGATACACTTTTCACCAAATGATTCGTTTCATTATAAACAAGACTTGAGAGATCATGTTCTTATAAGGAATAAACCTTTTTTAGTTTTAATTTGTAAATTCTGCAGCATGTTTATGATATTATTGTATAAATTCTGAATAGATAATAAAAATTAATAAAGAGAATGCGCAAACAACATATATATTTCTACCCATGAAAGAGCTCCCTACACGTTTCTAAGAGTCCATTGTGAGGCCATTTTGTTATTACCTAACGAAAGGAGTACAAACAAGACATATTTGTCTCTATCCATCAATGACTTCCATAACAGTTTTTGAAGTTGGTCGTCATCAGATCATTTTGTTCAGTCCTGTGGAAAGCTGTCGTCACTACTAACAAAAGGACTACAAGGACGTCATATCTATTTCTACTCGTCAAGAAGTTCCATAACAGTACCTCAAATCCATCTACAGTTAAAACGTAAAAAGAACTAACGTAATAAAAACCAGACTTAGAATTTTTGTTTCAACCTAATTACAGTGTCTCTTACTACTAGAAATATAAACCACTATAAAATGTTGGTTAGTATTTCGAAATGATCAAAACGTCTTGTGAAGTGTATACGTATTTCTACAGCGATTTATTTTTTACCAGTCGAGTGCAAAACGACGTACACGTCCTTACCGTATGGCGCCAGAGCGCGGTCTAACACGAAGTGAATCCTTCTTTCATACTTTTGTATCAATCGAAACTAAATAAAGAAATAAATTGAACCTTATTCCATAGGAGTTAAAGTCTACATAATTAACATAAAATGGTGAAATTTTGTTCACAACTAAATAATTTTTTTTCTCAGATGTAGTATACATAACTTGGATTTTATTTCATGTTATTTAAACTTGATTATATGTAGCATAATCAGGTATTTTTTTAAATTAAGAAAACCGTAAAATTACTGAGATTTTGATACCGAAAATCAGGCTGTTTTCTGCAAGAAGATTACGGAGAATTGATTATCTTCTATACTATAATAAAACTGTAACAAGTCGAAATCTGTACATTAAATATTTTTTGAAAATTTTAATCAGGATAGGCTATGTTATCGATATAGAAGCCAAAAATAATCTTTTTACAATTTTTGTCTGTCTGTCTGTCTGTCTGTCTTTCTGTCTGTCTGTCTGTCTGTCTGTCTGTCTGTCTGTCCCTATGCACACGCATCACTCTGAAACTACTGAACCAATCTTGACGAAACTTGACATAGTGATAGCTAATATTACGAGATTACATCAAATATACTTTTTGTCTCATAAAACGCCAAGGGTTCTCCAGGATAAAGGATTAAAGTCTAGAATATAAACCCGAATTACTCTGAAAGTACTGAACCAATTTTAACGAAATTTGACACAGTGATAACTAATATTAGAAGACTACATCCAGGATACTCTTTGTCCCATAAAACGCAAGGAGTTCTCCAGAATAACGGACGAAAGAAAAAAAATTGTAGTTCATGAGATTCTTAATGGATTTTGGTAATTTTCCTTAGTGCTATTTACAGCAGACAGATTAGTTAAAAATTCAAGTTATATAGGCTACATAAAAAAAAAAACAAATAACCAAAAAAAACGACGGGGTTCGAACCGTCTCCCCGTCGATCATGAAAGTAGTATAGAGCCGCCAACTTTACCTCTAGGCTACGCTTACATAATAATTTTATTCAAAAATTTCAACTGCTTCGAAAACGTCCACAAAATTATTAATAACTAATCTATACTATTAAAACTGTAACAAATCGAAATCTGTACATTCAATATTTTTTGGAAATTTTAATGAAGGTAGACTATGTTATCCATATAGAAGCCAAAATTAACACAGTGACAACTGATATTACAAGGCTACATCCAGGATACTTTTTGTCCCATAAAACGCAAGGGTTTTAAATTTAGAATAGCTGGTTAATACTGTGAGAATTGGTCGATGATAACTGAAGTAGGTTATAAAAGTATTAGATATAGCATTATCAAGATATATGTCATAGTGTGATTTTACTTTCTTTGTAGAAGGGTGCATACTTTCAGTTCCGAAATTATCGCTGTCCGGCATATTTTAAATTAAAACACTGGTTACATTCACAACTGCGAAGGGTGTTTCATAATTTATAAATAGCGTTAAAAATGCGTAGTTTAATCCGTGACAGTCAATTGTCTAATTAAATAGTAACAAAGAAATCAGTGAAAGGTGCAAGCGCGGTGTGTTTGGCGGTATGTCAAAGGGCGCCCTTTGTGCATGCCGTGTAATACTGGTACGACGAGTGTTCGACAAAGCAATTTGAATGTTATGTTTATACGGATAGAGTTGCAGATGTTTTTGAGTACTTCGACAATAGTGCAAAGTTCGTATTATAACCTGTAGCTTCGGAAATGTAACGTCACAAAAAACCATAATCTTCATCATCATCATCACTGGCAGTTCTTCTCGACCTAATGCAGAAAATAAGCCTCCTCTCTTTTAAAAATAAAAACATGTAATTGAAATCTATCGAGTAATTTTTGGATGTACGTAGGTCAGACTTTGGCCAGTGTATATGTATATTAGTAAGATTAAAAAAAACCAATTCCGTAATATTATAAAAATATTATATTACACCTAATTTAAAAATATAAAAAATACATATACCTATACATTAAAAAAATTACTGAAGATTAATTTGACCCGTAAAAAGCTAACATCACGCAATATCTCCAGGCGGTCACCCATCCAAGCACTGACCATTTTTTTTTTTTTTACGTGGGGAAATCCCTTATGGATACCCACCCTCCCGGGGGAGAGAGTGGGATATGTCCGACTCGCACGGACTAAAACCCCACGGTGTACCGACAGACCGTGATGTTGGGGCGGCAAGGGATCGTTCTATGCTATTCCCCTTGAATAGCCGCCCCAACGGTCCACCCGGCGGAAGGTTGCCGCCGGGCTCCTACCTATAGAGAGGCAGCTGGGCACACGCTAGCTGCTCCCCCTCGTCCGCCGGATCTGTGCAATGAGGGGATGAGCCCCCCGACTGCATCCCCTCAGATCCGGCTACGGTGGCAGGAGGAGTTGGGCAAAGCGCCGCCTCCTCCTGCCAGTCCTCCTATGGTGAAGACGGTTACTGAGGGGGTCCGCCTCGAGATGACTTCCTCGCAAAAGGAGGCCACTGCTCGCCACGCCTGTTCGCTACCGAGCATGGACGAGACCACGCTCGGCAGCGATAAATCCTCTCCTACCACCGCCACCAGAGTGCGGCGCTCCACCTTCCACGCAGCACACTCAGAGAGAGTGTGCTGTGCGGTATCTTCCTCAGCGCCGCACTCATGGCAGGCAGCGGTCAGCTCCCTGCGAGCGATCCGGTGCAGGTACCACCCGAAACAACCATGTCCGGTCAGCACCTGCACCAGCCTGAACGACAAGGAGCCCCATCTCCTCCCAATCCACTCCCGCAGGACCGGGCGGACGGCGTCGACGGTGTGCCTCCCGAAGCGCGCGTCCGCCAGGTCCTGCATCCACCTCCCTACAGCCTCTTCTCGCATCTCCCGCCTTTTAGCTTCTATCTCCCTGGGAGCCGGAGGATCCAAGCACTGACCACGCCCGACATTGCTTAACTTTGGTGAGATCGGACATGAACCGGTCGACGTTGACGACAAAGCATTTCTATCTACGCGTCTCTCTGCCATAATTGTGACGTTACATAATATTAAATAGAAACAATTTGAATCTTACAATCATACAAGTAGGGTTGTAAAGGTTTTTGAGTATAGACTTTACTTTTAGGTATAGACATATGTATGCTGCCGCGAGGTTTTTTTATAGATAATAATATGTTCTTTAATATTGTAGAACATATTTTTGTTCTATCATTCATAGTTATCGGGGCGCATGCGATGAAATACATTTTATGCCAAATTTTTTTCATACCTCTGATTACATTATTGCAATTGTAGTAGAAATCCCAATTTTTTTCTAAAAAATAAATATAGCCTATATTACTAAGGGTTTTTTTCGAAATGTCTACGCTATTGACCCAGCAAGGCCTTAACAGCTTCACCGGACTACTAAGGCGAGCGCTTAAGGCACTCATCCGATTTTATTTTGGCAACCAGCTCAAGGGTGCACGGCACACCTCGGCTTGGCTGTTGCCTGTTGCATACAAAATCGCAACCTATCTTAGCCAACCTAGCTAACTATTTATATATGTACGAGTTGTTGAAACGTATATGTGTACCAAGCATACACGCCTCAACAACTCCTCCATATATTTATTATCGGAAAATTGATAGTTTTTCAGTTCGATAAGGGGAATAAGTAAACCCTTCCACTTTCATGTGTAAGCGTGTAGGCGTGCACGTGTGTGGGGGTGATCGTGTAGTGTTGTAGCAGTGATGTATATTTGTGTGTCACCGTATCGCGCAAGCAACGCACTCAAGTGCTCCCTACCGAGGGATCGAACCTAATGGGAGGTCTAATCCGGTATGTTACTAAGGGATAATGTAGCATTCTAATGGTAAACGAATTATCGAAATCCGTCCAGTAGTTTGAGTTTATTCGTAACTAACATACAAAAATACTACGATTCCTCTTTATTATAATAGTTTAGAAAAATAATTTGAATCTTATGCTTTACTGATAGGGTCGTTAATAGTGCGAAGTTTGTGTGTAATCACCACGAACGTCGCCATGGCCGATTTAAGTTTAGGGTGCGCCTATAGATGTTTTACATCAAAAATCACATGTAATCTGGGTATATTTGAGTGAGACCGGGGATAGTTAGGATTCACAATTGGAAACGGTAGTTGTGGCTGCAATCGGGTATCAGTTTTATTCAATTTTATCGCTTTTAAAAATACAATTGAAACCAGTGATAACCAATTTGGTGCAGACGAAGTTGCACGGGTCAGCTAGTTTTAAATAAAAACTCATTAGTTTTAAAAAACAATCATCCGTACAACATTGTTAAAGGTTCAATGTATCTGTAGTTAGTCATAATGTTTACTAAAGTTGAGTTGTTTTGTTGTAATTCTTGCCGAAAAACAGTGAAAATGGACCTTTTTTGAGAGCGCGTCCTTAAAAAATCTACTCAGACTCGTATCTTCGAAATTTATCCTACTTATTATATTTTAAAATCTCCATTCGCTATTCCTAATTATTTTGGAGAAAAATAATGTTACATAAAAAAATTGACGCTCCGTTCTAATGTTCAGCAGTGAATGTGTTTGAATGAAAATCAAGTGAAATTGTTCGTGAATATCGAATGAATTTTAGTATGAATCGCTAGTGAATTTAGCCGTGAATATTTAATGAATTTTAGTATGAATCGGGAATGAATTAAAGCGTGAATCGTGACTGAATTTAGTTGTGAATATCGAATGAATTCTATTATGAATCACGAGTGAATTTAGCTATGAATATCGAATGAACTTTAGTATGAGTCGCTAGTGAATTTAGCCGTAAATATCGAATCCATTTTGGTATGAATCTTCACTGGAATTAATTAAGGAATGAATCGTGACTGAATCTAGCTGTGAATATCGAATGAATTTTAGTATGAATCCGGAATTAATTAAGGCGTGACTCGCGATTGAATTTAGCTGTGAATATTGCATGAATTCTATTATGAATCTCGATTGAATTCAAGCGTGAATCGCGAGTGGATTTATCCGTAAGTATCGAATGAATTCTAGAATTAATATAGAGTGTATTTAGGTGTGAACCGCGATTGAATTTAGGAAGTGAATCTCGAATAAATTTTAGTATGAATCTTGAGTGAATTTAAACGTAAATCGCGAGTGAATTTATCCGTGAGTATCGAATGAATTCTAGTATGAATGTAAAGTGTATTTAGGTGTGAACTGAGAGTGAATTTAGGCGTGAATATCGAATGAATTTTAGTATAAATCCGGAATGAATTGAGGCGTGTATCGCGAGTGGATTTAAGCGTGATTCGCGAGTGAATTTAGGGCGTAAATCCCGAATGGCTTGAAGAGTGAGTTTAAGCCTGAATCTAATCAGCGCGGCTGAATCGACGCTTCGTTGCTGTTTTTATAACGCCCGTATTATTGTCTGGTTTGTGATGAATTATTTAACACTTACGATGCTTATGCAAATATTGTAATAAAATATAGTTCGTGAGAATTTAATTCACACCTTTATATTATAGCTTGTTATGTTTGTGAATATTCCCAACTAGTAGTCTGGTAAATACATATTTCAATAGTTTACGGAATACAATAAAAAGTTGGGTCAATCAGCAACGCCCCATGCGTAAACAAAGGGATACTTAACTTGAAACGTCATTGCTCGTAATTCACAAACTTCTTATTTGGTAGCGTCAGACAGTGCATGATTAATTTTTTTTTAGGAGGCTAACGAGCAGTCTGGTCACCTGTTGTTAAGCGGTCACCGTCGTCCATAGACAATAGCAACCCCATAGGAGTCGCAAGTGCGTTGCCAGCCTATCTTTGGGGGAATGGAGAGAAAAGAACAGGGGTTAGAGGAGAGGAGAGGGGAGGGGAAGAGAGATGGGTCTTCGGCGCTCTCACTGACCGAACGAAACGAAACAATGGAAGCACTGTTACTTCACCTCGGTTTCCTGTCAGATGGTGGTACGACCCCGGAGGAGCCGACCCATTCATGCTGAAACCAATAATAGCTTCATCGTGGCTCTACCACCTACAAACGTATGTTTTAATCATTGAATCATTTAAGCCTGGTAACACCAAGCTGCGATGTGCCTTAAGCGCTCGCGTTAGTAGTCCGGTGAAGTTGTGCAGGCCCGTCAAAACATTAGAGTAGTCAGACCGAAAAAAAAAGTCATGGTAGTCATAAGGACTGCCGTCAGTATTGAAAACACATTACAATGGAATTTAAACTATGCTCTCTTTTCAATTTTTAAATTTAATATAGTGTGAATTATTTAAACTTCATAATTTGTAATTTAAAATTACTATCGTTAGCCACTCTTTGACATGTATGGCCATTTCGAATGTCACTACATAGTAACTGGGCGACCTTTAATCGATCTTTAAAAAATGTTTTAAATTGAAAATAAACTGTTAGGATTGCCTTATAAAATTAAACTTTAAAAAATATATACATATATATATACCTTTTCTGCAGTCACTCGGATTCGAACTGGAGTTACACGGATTTTCGAAGCAACCGATTTTCATCTGAGCTATTTTTGTTTTGACAGCGCCGACGAAATTTACCTTTATATTCTAGCTATAGGTAAAATATATGAAGAAATATATTTCTTCATTGCCTGAAAACGCCGATAAAAAGTGTTTTCTATGAATAAAATCTAGCTAGATCGATTTATCGTACCCGAAACTAGCTACATACTAAGTTTCACGGCATAGATGACACCGTTTCCGAAATCCTGAATATATACAAATATAAAAATATACAAGAATTGCTCGTTTAAAGGCATTAGATTTATCTTCTTCAGTTGCAAGTCTCTGTCTAACTTCATTAATTAATCATCGCGAATGGATAACCTAATGTAGTCCTTTCAAATTTGTTACGAAATATATATATATATATACATATGTAGAAAACATTTAGTTTCATGATAACGCTTGCATAATATTTCGTAATATTAAATACATTATATATCTTCTTTGACCTTTCACACGCCGTTCTAATTACGAATGACATTTATGATCGATTAATCGCTTTTTTTACAATCGTTATCGTTCTCTGAAAATTTTGTCCTCTTTATCTATGGATGCTACAAGATATTGATTATAATTCTGACATATTTTAAATCTGTTTCGATTATTATGTGTGTGTCTATGTGTAGCAGTTAAAAGTTCGATGAACAATATAATAATAACTAGCCTCTGCTTTGGACTAATGCTTACACGCAGCGAAAGCTCTCAAGAGGAAGAAAACATCCGATTTTGAAATATGCTTCATTAGTGCTCTGCTCCTATTGGTCTTAGTGTGATGGTATCTAACCATCTACTATAAATGAGCTATATAACATTGAAAGAATTTTTGAAATCGGACCGTAGTTTCTGAGATTATCCCCTACAACGTCACAAAGTCACAAACTTCACCTTTTTGTAATATTAGTATAGAGGAGTAGAATACGTAAACAGTCAAAATCTGTTATAACGACATCGAAGGGACTACTCATATTTAGTCGTAAAAACCGGTAATGTTTCCGAGATACAGCATTCTGCCGGGAACTTTTTTGGCTCAATATAACCGGAATGTTGTATTAAACGGTGTCGCCATAAACGGTTTTCACTGTTTTTGTTTGATGCAGATATTTTGCAGTTTAAACAAAAAATTTTGCTCTAGACATTTGTTTAGTATCCGATGTCAGAATCCCAGACTGGCTGTCTAAATACAGACTAAAAAGATACGTTATCACTTTACGTTAAAAATACGTTATCTAGCAAAATCATTGTGATTTAATTTTCTCGTGTAGTGTTTGTAATGTAGCAGAGATTAAAGCGTTGATTGGATAAAGGGGTATTGAAGTTACATTTTAAATATTCACTCGTAGGAAAGAGGTCGTTAATAGCTAAACATAAATACAAAGACTAGTGTAACAGACTCAATCTTATAAATGTTATTGTAGGTTGTAAGTTTGGAGGAGCAGACGTAGTGTCGATTAGGCAGTCCCTGCTCCCCTGGCCAAAAGGTGTAAGAAGCTACCATCGTGTTTGAGGCCGTGCGACTCGGGTAAATAGATTCTCTGCTGCCCGGCGGAATGGATATCCGTTAGGGATTACCCCATGGAGTAAAAAAAGGTTGTAAGGTTAAAATTCTCTTCTAGATTTATCGTGGTTATCCCTATGTATATTCGCATTCATGTCCGTGAAACAACTATCGTTTGTCCCGTCATGTTCTTCTCGCTCGCTACTTGGAGTAAGCGGAGAGACCGCATCAGTGATGCTCCTCTGGCGTTGACGTCATTTCTAGCCGCTACAGCCGGGTCAATTTTTCCAAATGCCTCTTTGGCCTTTATAGCTTAGTTTTGTTTATTTACATGCTCTCTGAGCTGTGATCTAAATAAAATACTTGTGCGTATTGATCAAAATGGCCGGTCTGATAAGGGTCCTCTCACCGGCAGTCTGGCGTGCAGTGGCGCTATCCCTTTTTGGTGAGGATACGCCGACGCATCCGCCTTGCCGAACGTTCTCGTGGCGAGGCGTCTAATAAATTCTTCCAGACTCTCCACTGGTAGATAGTCCGTTGAAGCTGTTAAGATCTTAAGCTATTAAGGTCAATATCGTAGTCAGATCGAGGAAGAAAAGGGGCCTAAACACTCAACACTGAGCTCTGTTGTGCCTGAAGCTTTTCGTTCTGATCTATTGAAAGGTATCCATACTAAGCTGGGCGGTATAAGTGAGGCTGTCGTCTGTCGTTCTGTGACTCGCTCGCTGCTTTCTTCTCGCACCTTTCTGGTGCGGGGAAACCGTTCAAGGGTTGCCCCTTCTGCGGTGGTAATTTTTCGCCGCCCTTGTAAAAGGGCGTGTCTATATGCGGGGGCTGATAATTAAGCCTCCTGATTGGTTGTCTCAGGCGCGTCCTCTCGCTCTAGCTCGGGTGAGCGAACAAGTGTTCGCGCCTGTTTTTTGTCTCGCTTTCTCGGGAGATTTGAATCATCAGGTGGTCGGGCGTGTAACGGAGCGATGTTCCGGAGGTGTGTCCACGCCGATGTATCTGCCCTTCGAAACATATTCGAGGCGAGGCTGCTTATAAAATCATCTAGGCTCTCTACTTTCAGATCGCGAGCGATCGTCGTGTTTCTCACGTATCGTGGTGCCCCGACAATCGTTCTCAGCGTCTGGCTTTGTTGGGCTCGTAATCTGCGTTTAAGGTATTCTGACACGCAACCGAACCAAGCCGGGGCTGCGTACGTGAGTCGTGACCTCACGTACGTCTTATAGAGGCCTAGTTTGGTGCGATAAGGAAGTCTTGAGGAAAACACCGGGTATAGCACTCTCCTCGCCTCCCTCGCTCGTGCAATGTTGCCTTCAATGTGCTGTTTGAATGTCAGCCCCCTGTCAATTGTGATTCCGAGGTATTTCACCTCCGACCTCCATGGAAGTGATTGTCCTAGGAGTGTGAGAGGGGGTATTGGCTTCGTTGCATATCTTGGCTGGAAGGCTTGTGTCTTCCCGACGTTTAAGTTCAGTCGCCACTTACTGAACCATTCGGGTAGAGCGTCGAGCGTCGGCTGTAATAGCGACGCGGCTCTCTTGCGGTTCATGGAAGTCGTCCAATAGGCCGCGTCATCGGCGAACAAAGCTATGTGCGCTTTGCCTAACACGGGGATGTCGTTTGTGTAAGCCGCGTATAGTAGCGGCGACAGGCAGCTGCCTTGTGGGACTCCCGCTTTAACCGCTACTTCGGCGGATGTATGGCCTTCCACTTTCACGTGGATCCTGCGGTCCTCGAGAAATGAGCTTAGTAATTTTAGTAGTTGTGCCGGAATAGTCGTCTGCGTCGCTAGCTTATAGAGTAAGCCCTCATGCCACACTTTGTCGAAGGCTTTCTCTACATCGAGAAGCACCATGGCGGCGTGTTGTGCTCGGTTATGGCCCTCGACAAAGGCGTTTAGAACTCTAGTAAGCTGTAGCGTGGTTAAGTGCTCTTCTCTGAATCCGTGTTGCTCGTCACGGAGCTGCACGTGTGGCTTCAACATTCTCAGCACGAGTTTTTCAAAGATTTTAGATAACGTGCTGAGAAGTGTGATGGGTCTGTAACCCTCTGGATTGCTCAGGTTTTTTGACGGCTTCGGGATCATTATCACCGTCCCCAGTCTCCACCCTCTGGGGAAGTGATTCGTGCGGAGTATGCCATTAAAGAGTCGCGTCAGCGCCGCGACGGTTTTGTACGGCGCGTGACGCAACATCGTTCTGTGACTCGTTTTTGTACCTGATATAAAAGCGGGATGGATGTTTCCAGAGTGTTATATAAATTGAGTTAAGTTAATGAGGTTTCAGTGTGTGCGTGTTCCCGCGATAGATACGTCACGGGGACGACTTATATCTTTCTCTTTCTTTCTATGAACGATGTTTATAAGAGAGAGATTTTCCAGATCAAGGTTTTGTTTTTTAAAATGGGTCATTTTTTCTATGGACAAGAGCAACATTTTTTTTAAATAGATATCGTTAACTAATAGCGATTATGAAACAATAAAAACTATGACGCGATAATATATATTCAGCTATTTAAATTTAATATCGAAAAGTGTAATATGTTTGTCATTAATCTACACCACAAGGTATTATTACGTCTGAAGATTTTCGATAAGACAATGCTTTACACATGCTGAATTGTTTAAAAGTCGTATTTTTGAGTCTTTTTCTTTTGACTTCTAGGAACGTTTACTCGTATCTCGTAAAACAGTGACTCTATAAACATAGTGCAGTGAAGTGGAATAAAATAATAACATTCATACGTAAAATGACGGAGGTGAAATTAGGACAGAAGGTATATAAAGAGACAGAAATTATAGAATACAAAAGATACATATGGACGTCCCTTAAAAATTGCCTCTTGTGACAGTGGCCCAAATTATAATTGAAATTCATAAATATGCCTGCTCAGTGATAATTTCCTGATCGAAAAACGCGATAGATAGATAAATATAATTAATTACAAGAGTTTGAATCAATATATCGAAGGAAATAGACCGGATATTTGTATCAAACGACGGTCGATTAAGTTCTGGTTGTGAAGTTATTCAAAATGGTGGAAGATACTTCGATGCAGCAGGCGGATCGTGTGTCCGCCGCTGCCTTACTGCAATTTGCAGCGAGGGAGGCGCGGGAAGGAAGAAGGTTCACTGAATTTGGAGCTCATGCGTTCGCGAGCATCACCTATAACGCTTATGGTATTTGAATTTTAATTTTCTTTTTACATTTGACAACCCTATATATAGCACAGTATAAATATGAGACACAGTACGGAAACTCTCACACAAACATGTGCATCGACGAGGGGTTTGAAAGGAATTCTATGGACAGCACCGCGAAGACCAGATTAGGCCCCCCTCGGCAGCGGCTCAAGCATAGGTCCGTTCCCTCGGCGTGGAGCCCTTGAGTACGCTGTTTGCGCGATACACTCACACAAAATTTTACATAACTGTAACAACATTACATATATCACCTCCTTGCACGTGCACGCATACACGGTTACACATGAAAGTGGAAGTGTTTTGTTTATTTTTTTCCCTTATCAAACTGAAATAGTTTAGAAAATTATCCGATACGAAATATATATAAGAGTTGTTGAGGTATGTATGCTTGGTACACATATATGTTTCAATAACTCATATAAGTATGAATATGTAACTTAGCTTAGATTAGCTCAGATAGGTCGCGAATTGCACGTATTAGGCAACAGCGCAAGCGGAGGTGTGCCGTACACCCTTGAGCTAGTTGTCAAATAAAATCGGCTGAGTTCCCTAAGCGCTCGTCTTAGTCGTCCGGTGAAGCTGTTAAGACCTTGCTCGGTCAATACCGTAGTCAGTTCGAAAAAAAGCACCGCGAAGTTCGCTTAGAGGTCTTGTCGATGCGCATGATTGTGTGAGTCTGCCGGTACGAGCGTTTATAGCTTAGAGTTTCCAAACTGTTTGTTATGTGTACTGTGCCTATAGCCCAGATATGCTGGTTACTCGCACAAAAATATTGTTAATTGTTGTTGTAACGGCGATATTTACATCGTATTTGGATCCCTTATATAGGTGTATTCTATAATATTTCATAAGATATACATAAATAAGCCTATAATAAACACGTGAGTATAGCATACATTCTTTTCATACAGGAACGTGATAGTATGAAGAAATAATACACTTTGTTTTGATTATTTGAGATATTAGGATTTACTCTGTGACATACGTAACTCTTTTGGTCAATAATTTATTTGAATATTTGTTTCTAAACAGCTCATACCCGCGACTTTGTGTTGGTTATTTATATCTTAATGGGACATTTTATATATAGAGGTAAAAAACTTACGAAATTTCTTTGTAAATAATGTTATCCGTTTACTTTTCCGCATGCGCGCCACACCGCTTGCCCCGCTTTACACATAGTTGAACGCGCAGTGCTTATAAAAATCGTTGTTTCTTAGAATTTTAATGACTTTGTATTAATTAATCTATGCGCATGTTTGTGCAAGTGTGCCGTTTACGAGCGTTGTAGGTAGTTTCCGTACTGTCATGTTTATACTGTGGTGAGTAGGGATGATCGATATTCATCGATGTTGAATAAACATCCATGTTTGCTGGAAAACATCTATGTTTTGACATCGATGTATCGATGTTATGGGTAAAAACATCGAAATGTCAATAGATTATTTAGGGTCATCTAGCGTTGGATGTTGTAGTTAGGGACTAGATAATTATCAAGTTTATTCACTTCACACTAGATGACCTGATTAACGTAATCGAAATAAGCCGTTCGCGTACCCGATAGATTAATTCATATTATCCGCGATTATCTCACTGATAGGACATTCCGCTTCAGAGTGGATGGTGAACTATCGCTGCCCCACCCGATACGCTCAGGTGTGCCACAGGGCTCCATACTCGCGCCCACGCTCTTCAATCTGTTCATCAGTGACCTACCTCGCTCTCGGTGGATCGAGGTAGGTTGTTACGCTGACGATACCGTTATTTACACTTCCGGCTGGCGATCGGACTTTCTTAGGAAGCGCATCGAAAAAGCCGTTCATACTCTCGGTGAATAGTTTCGTCGATGGCGCATAGAAGTTAATCCCGATAAGAGTCCCGCAACATTCTTCGATCCCACGAAACGCGCTAATAAATTTGAGCCCATCAGGCTATACGTAATCGATATCCCTTGGGTCGAAGAGGTCAAATATCTCGGTGTTACATTAGATAGACATTTAAAGTTCAGTTCACATATAGACAGAGTGCGAAACAAAGCCGCTATGGTCTTGGGTCGCCTCCATCCGTTGCTTTGTCATAAGAGTAAGATGTCCCTCAGACACAAGCTCACTTTGTATAAGACGTGTATCCGACCCGTGATGACATATAGCTGCCCCGTTTTTGCGCATATGTCCAAAGATAACTTTAATAAGCTGCAGGTTCTCCAAAACCGTGTTTTACGTAAAGTGACCGGTGCCCCGTGGTACATCCGGAGAGTCGATCTCCATAGAGACCTAGAGATCCCTTCTATTTGGGCGTACGTAAAATCACTTACGATTAGTTATTTTGAAAAAGCTGCGAATCATCCCAGTCCGTTAGTGGTATCCGCCGCAAACTATGAACCCGTACCTGACGCTGCGCGTTATAAAAGACGTCCGCGAGACATTTTTACCCTCCTGATTCAATCACGTCAGCGAACGATCAGTACCAGCCTGTCCCTCGAAACAGAGCGTGTTCACGGCCACGCCCGCGTAACCACAGATCACGACGCCGTGGTCTGGGGGTTAATTTCGCTCCCGCACACCCGATTAGGCCTCCCACGGCAGCGGCTCAAGCCTAGGTCCGTTCCCTCGGCGTGAAGCCCTTGAGTACGCTGCTCGCGGGATACACTCAAAATTTTAAATCACTGTAACAACATTACACATATTACCTCCATACACGTGCACGCATACACATGAAAGTGAAAGGGTTTACTTTTTTCCCTTATCGAACTGAAAAACTCTCAATTTTCCGATGATAAATATATGGAGGAGTTTTTGAGGCGTGTATGCTTGGTACACATATACGTTTCAACAACTCATACATATATGAATAGTTAGCTAGGTTAGCTAAGATAGGTCACGATTTTGCATGCAACAGGCAACAGCAAAGCCGAGGTGTGCCGTGCACCCTTGAGCTGGTTGCCGAAACAAATCGGTTGAGTGCCTTAAGCGCTCGCCTTAGTAGTCCGGTGAAGCTGTTAAGACCTTGCTGGGTTAATAGCGTAGTTATTTCGAAAAAAAAAGAAGAAATAAGCCGTACAAATAGTTATTCTTTGCATTTTCTAATGCAAAAAGAAAAAGGAACAACTTTAGAAAGGCTTTTCTCCAAGGTTGGTGAACTCCTACACGAGTAACGGAACAGACAAAATGGAAAACACCTGATCAAGTTAATTTTTGTACAGAGTATGCCCAAAATACTGGGAATGTTAAATTTTTTCGTTTTTTTTTTGCTTTCAACAATAACAAACATTTAATAGATAGAATAGACTGTATTATTTGCTACCAAAACATCGATGTTTTGCTATCGATGTTTATTGTACATTGATACTTTCAGATCGATGTTTTTCTAATATCGATCATCCCTAGTGGTGAGATCGCCGGAAGCCCACCTCCCCTCGCCCTTCCCCCATACGCAAACGCTGTCCGGCGACACACTTTCGACTCCCCTGGTGTTGCTAGTGTCTATTAACGGCGGTGATGACTTACCATAAGGTGACCCGCTTGTTCATTTGCCTCCTACAATAAAAAAAAATAGCATTAAAGTGGCATGAAGACAATTTATGATAACGTAATAATTCAAATTATATAAAATTATAATTGCTTTGAAGCTATAGTGAAATCCAAAGACAGACGCCCGAGATTGACGGGTGTAGTTTGAACTAGATTATTTTAACTCCCCGCCACGGCCCCAGGTCAAAGTATGTCAGATAAACTTGTAAAGATAATAAATAAATAACTTGTGAAATAACCGTAGAAACAATATTATAGTAATGTATAATTATTTATGACTGTCCGTGTTTTTACAAAAATAGGAATTGTCGCAAAGACACACGATGAAAATGAAATTATTGTATTACAGGAAAACTTTAAATTGTCGACAAACTTTTTAACCGCTCGAAATATAGTTACGCAAAATATTTTTTTTTTTGTATAAATATTTTTCTGCCACATCTGTCTGTTCGCGATAAACTCAAAAATCACTGAACGGATTTTCATGCGGTTTTCAACGGTAGATAAAGCAATTCGTCAACGTGGCTAAGTATATAATTTGTCAAGGTTTCTTTTGCTATAATGGCGGCACAGCGTCCGCCGGTCCTGTTAGTTTATGGTATAACATCGAGGCAGCTTTATTTTTATTATGTCATAGGAGGTAAACCAGCCGGCGAGTCACCTGATGTTAAGTGGTCACCGCCGACCATAGACACTTGCAACACTAGGAGAGTCGCAAATGTGTTGCCGGCCTGCGTTTGAGGAATGGATATGGGGGAGGGGAAAAAGGGAGGGGCGAGCAGAGGAGAGGTTTGCCTGCGGTGCTCTCACTGACCGAACGAAACGCATCAATGCAAGCAATGTTACTTCACGTCGGTTTTGTATGAGAGGGTGGTAGTACTCCGAGCGAGCCGACCCATTATAATGCCATGCTGAAATCAGTAATAGCTTCAGTATGACTCTACCATCTCTAAAAACTTAGGGGTAAATTAATGTCAATATTAGATTCCTATAATACTTTTTTAATTTTGTTTCGCATTAGACTATTGACGACGTGAACAAATTCAAACTAACGCCTGTATTTGGAACGGCCAAAAATATTGTTGAATTTTAGAAAATGCCCTATCAAGAATTCAGACTCATTTTGACTATCCACTCAGAAATCATGCCTGATTCTCCTTTGATTAATTGATCGGAAGTAATAATTGCTCCAGGGTTTTTAGGAATAACATAGTCTAAATGTAATAGTAATTCATAGTCATTGGAGATGCGGAATCACGTTGTTTTCCCGATAATATAACGGCAGGGAACGATCAGTACCAGCCAGTCTCTCCAAACAGAGCGTGTTCACGTCCACGCCCGCGTAACCACAGATCACGTCGCCGTGGTCTGGGGGTAAATTTCGCTCACCCATACCAGATTAGGCCCCCCTCGGCAGCGGTTCAAGCCTACGTCCGTTCCCTCGACGTGGAGCCCTTGAGTGCGCTGCTCGCGCGATACAGTGACACAAAATCTTACATCACTGCAACAACATAACACATATCACCCCCACACGCGTGCACGCATACACGCTTACACATGAAAGTGGAAGGGTTTAGTTTCTTTCCCTTATCGAACTGAAATTTACCTTACTAAATATATTAAAATTATACGAAATATATACAAGAGTTGTTGAGGTATGTATGCTTGGTACATATATATGTTCCAACAACTCATATATGTATGAATAGTTAGCTTGGGTCAGCTCAGATAGGTCGCGAATTGCACGTATCAGGCAACAGCCCAAGCCGAGGTGTATCGTGCACCCTTGAGTTAGTTGTCAATTAAAGTCGGCTAAGTGCCTTAAGCGCTCGCCTTAATAGGCCGGTGAAGCTGTTAAGATCTTGATAAGTCAATAGCATAGTCAGTTCGAAAAAAAAAAGTGTTTACGCTATACTTTCATTCGTCATGGTTTCCATTACGTCAGGCTTCCGATTAAATTTATTTCCTTACAATCATATGTGTTCATTTAGACCTTATGTACTAAGTTATCTGTATAAAAAAATTGAGCCATCACGGGACGCCTGGCAGATGTGAAACATCAAAATTGTTTTGTATAAGTTAAATGCATAAAAGAACAGATTACGACCGGAATTAGTTATGGCATAATGAAAAGATAAAGCTAAAAAAAAATACAAATTAGTTTCATAAAATAATGACTGTTTATTTATTTTATTACATAAATATTCATTTTTATTAAATACAAAAAAATTATCTAAGCACTGGCGCGGTGTGTTTGTTGCTATGTTGTGCCACGTAACTCTAGTAGAACAAGTGGCCTACAAGATAGGGTTGCAAATGTTTTTGAGTATTTCGTTAATAGTGCAAAGTTCGTGTTTTGCGTCGCCACGCCAACAATCAGGTTTACCCTCCGCCTATAGATGTGGGGAATTTTGTAGAGTTAGTTGATAATACTGTATTCTTCGGTATCACACTGGATTTAAAATTACAATGGGGTCCTCAAATTAAACTTTTGGCAAGCAAATTAAGTTCTGCTGCATTTGCAGTACGTAAAATTCGCCAGCTAAGTGATATTGCCACTACTAGGTTAGTTTACTTCACCTACTTCCATAGCTTAATGTTTTATGACATTCTGTTGTGGGGGACAGCAGCTGAGGTAGACACCATATTTTTATTACAAAAACGAACATTTAGAGCAATTTACAATATGGGACCTCGTGAATCCTTAAAGACTAAGTTCAAGGAATTCGGTATCTTACCTCTGCCTTCCCAATACATTCTTGATAATTTAATGTATGTCCGAAAGAACCTTGATAAACTGGATTTCGTAAAAGGCCGGCATAGTCTAAATACTAGGAACCGTGACAAACTGGTTATCCCATGTTTTAGACTTAGTAAAACGAGTAATAGTTTTTTGGGAAATAGTGTACGGTTCTATAACAAAATTCCAAAGGATATTGCCGATTTGCCGGATTGTGAATTTAAGCGCCATGTCAAGCGGGTTTTGGTCTCATAAGGCTATTATAGAGTGGATCAGTATGTGAACGATAGTGATGTCTGGAATTGACTCATCTCTGTGCATTAATTAAAAACGTTTCTGGTCATGTATGTAATATAGTCTAAATATTGTAAATATTAAAAAGATAAACCAGATCGAATTTCTTGCCGGTTCTTCTCGATGACTGGGTTGTTTCCGAACCGGTGGTAGTTTTTGACGTTCATAAGTGCCTTATTAGGATCTAAACTGAATAAAGTATTTTTTGATTTTGAGATGTTTCACATCAAAAAACTCTGAACAGTGTATAGAAAAATGGGTAAATATTTTTTGTGGAGACTACTATTTTTAGACTCTATTTTCTATTCAAGTTACATAACTTCTGCCCGCGTCTTCGCTCTTTTTAATATAGATTTGAGCTATCCATCCGAGAACTTGTATTACTTGAAGTAAAACTTCACTTGGGAGAGTTTTAGAATTCTGATCCGCAAACTCTTTGTGTGACGAAAAGTGGTGGCCGTAAGCACTGTGTCGTGTAGAGCTTCGAAAACACTGGTTCTTGTCCGATCACCGAAGTTAAACAACGTCGGGTGCGCTCATTACTTCAATGGGTGATCGCATGCGAACTACGGGTTACGTCGGCTTTTTGTTGCAATTTTTAAATTCAAATGAGTCCATGTAATACCTACAAAAAATTTACTTCTATCATGTCTTTACAACACGCCTTGTTTTTTTTCTCTTTGTAAATAGATCAGGCCATGGATTCTATGAAGTACAATGTTTGAAGAAATGTACGGAAGAGTGGAAATTGTAGTTTAAAAATCTCCACATAAAAGAGCGAGGGACACAGAAGACAGTTGATAGATTCATTTTATTTGATCGCAATCGACTGCCACTTTATTTAAGTTTATTTAAGGAATTTTCGCGAATAACTGTCAATTCACTGTAATAAGTTTTGTTCTGCTCATCTTAACAATTCAATTTTTTTCACTACTTATTATCTAAATTTATTTTAAACAGAACAACGTCTATATTAAATAAATAAATCATTTGTAATTCGAAAACCAATTAAAGTAAGTTTCTTTTTGTGTTAATAAATTTCGCAGCCGACTGTCAAAGCGCTAGAATAAGTTTATAATAGTTTTGTTCCGCTCATATTACTAATTCGATTGCTTCACTACCTATAATCTAAGTTTACTTCAAACAGAATAATGTTTATTGAATTTAAATTGATTCATAATTCGGAAACCCATTGAAGTAAATTCCCTTTTGTGTTAATAAACTTCGCTGCAGACTGTAAACGCGCAAGAATACGTTTTATTCCGCCCGTATTAACAAATCGTTTTTTAGGACTTACTGTTTAAATTTACCTCAAACAGAATAACGTTTATTCAATTTTAAGTCATTAATATTTCGAAAAACAAATTGAAGTAAATTTCCTTTTGTGTTAATAAACTTCGCAGCTGACTGTCAATACGCTAGAGTAGGTTTTGTCTCGCTCATATATTTGATAACTAACCGTATCAAAGTAAACAAGTCGAGCTTATCGCGTCGCAGGTCAATATGTTAATTGGTGCGTGTTGTTAACTAAATAATTCTGGATACTCATTATCTTTGGCACTGATTCGTGGAGCCCTTTCGGACCTCCGGAGCATTTGTCTGACGTTCGAAATCACCTCGAATTTATTAATATTATGTAATATTTGAATTGGGGCTTAGTAACAATATTTTTTGCACATACCTGTTTGGATGTGAAATATTTATGGCGATGGGTCAGAGTGACCGTTGGCGTGGCGACGCAAAATACGAACATTGCACTATTAACGAAATACTAAAAAAATATTTGCAACCCTATCTTGTAGGCCACTTGTTCTACTAGTGTTACATGACATAACACAACAACAAAGACACCGCGCCAGTGCCTAGATGAATTTTTGTATTTAATAAAAATGAATATTTATATAATAAAATAAATAAAGAGTCATTATTTTATGGAACTAATTTGTAACGCTTTTTCTTTTCATTATTCCATAACTGATTCAAGTCGTAATCTGTTCTTTTATGCATATAACTTATACAAAACATTTTTGATGTTTCACATCTGCTAGCCGTCTCGTGACGGCTCAATATATTTTTTAATAAAGGAGCGCTAAAATGTGTTTTCTCGTCCTTTTGAATTTAAAATCTCTATGTTCAGATGTGTCTAATAAGGTGTGTTTGTATCTGTGTATGGATATTATATGCGTACATCTTAATGCACAATTACTTATATATTTGTTTGACCTTTTATACCCTTATATTGTCTTCTCCCTTCCATGACACAATCACATATTTCCCTATATACATTGTAACAGTTTCACAGTAATTTTTATTCAGTGCGTACAGATATTTTTAAAACACATTGTTCTTCCTGTTTTTGAACTGTTAGATACCTCTTTTTTGTACAAGCAAATTTGATTTTTAGTGGATTTACGGAATTAAATATTTACTAAAATATAAGGAAATTTTTATTTTATTTCTGATTTTGGTATGTATGTTAGTCTGTTAAGCAAAGTAAGCTTTGTTGTAATGAGCAAGGTTATTGTGCACAAGTGAAATGACATGGGCAATAACACCTCGGAGCATGAATCCTCAAAATGCCACAAAAACTCCCTGGAATGTTCTAATACGGGGGCCAGAACATTGAAATTGTCACAAGATACTTAGATTATCATTATTTACTCAACTGTGACAGAAGATTGGTGGCCAAGAATAAAATGAAGAATTTATTTGGGCATTATATTTATATGTATTTTTTTTATCTTACAGCTGCTCTGAGCGACATGGGAGGCAGCGGCACCAGCTCGTCGTCCTCGCACATGTCTCCTGGCTGGCAGGTCAATGATCTTGACCTCGACCTCCCCGGGGAGTTGTCCATGAAGTGAGTACCTATTGACTTGCATCATTTTTAAAACTATAACTACCGAGTCCGAAAGATATTACATCTATCGGGCTTCATAGTGAATCTAAACTGTGGGACATTTCAAGGGCTACATTATTCTTATATGTATTATCATGAAACATTACCTTATCTAGTATATAAATTTCGGTTGATTTCACAATGACTATACATTTATTCAAATCGGTTGACAGTAGTTTTTTTTATTATTTTTTAAAAATATTTTAAATTATTCGTTTGTTACTCTATTACCACTGCAAGTATGAGGGTCTCACATAAGTATGTGAACCTATTTCAAAACAGGTTTGATATATGCTATAGCGAGGCGCTGCTGTCGCTGCCGTCTCTTCCGATGTTCAAGCAGGAGGCTCCGTCTCCGACCGGTGCTGTTCTCTCCCCACCGAGGAGATCCTGGCCGCCTGCACGACGGCCCGATGATAAACAGGTAGATAATCCTTTTCTTTTGGATTTTGGAAATTAGAAGTAAAATAGTTACATATTGCTTAGATACGGGCGGATTGACGGAACAGCCGTCAAAAATAATCTAACTAGTCAATTTATAACAAGGCGCCGCGCCGTCGAAGCTTTTATGACGTATCCACAGCATTTTCATAGGTTAAACCTTTGTAATATTATTGATTCTAGAATTTTCTTAGTTTCCATTTGCACAGATGACTAGTATGGTCGTCGACGCTGGTAACCGCGACAGCATGGAGGAAGGCTGCCAGGAGTCTCCTACTCACAACGGTGCAATTATGAACCAGCATGGTAAGTTAACTATACATCTGTTGGACCCACATTATATGGGATAGCGACATGGGTTATGCCAGTGTTTCCCAATGTGGGGCCCACCCCCCATAGGGGGGCAATTTGATAGTTAAAGGGGGGCATTTTAAAAATGGACTCGACACGACTTTAACACTTTCGCTTTGAGTTATTTAAATGCAATGCTAGATATCGGTGATATATTTAACAAAAAAGCAATTTACAAAAAAAAAATGCTGTAAATCATCAGGTATTTTCCTTTGACGTTACGAAAATATCACCTGAGTAATGAGAGTCGTCAAGTAAGCTTTTTCATTTTATGTTTTCAAATTTTACTTACGATGTTTTGATAACAATTTCATAGTGATCTCTTCCTAAAACTTATCATTTGTATTTCTTAAGGGAACAAAACAATTTTTAAAGGTTAAAAAGTATGTACTAGGTGGAGTGGGGCATAAACATTTTAGAAATGTTAAAGTATATTAGGTAGGTATGTAAGGTAATGTTGGAGCATGACCTAAGAAAGGTTGGGAAACACTGGGTTATTGCCTCAAGATTTCAAAATAAAGTGGATTTGTCCTCAAAAGAATTATTAAATAATATTCGTATTATGATTCTTTTTAATCAGAAAAAAATCATTTGCATACATATTCACAAAGCATTTTTCATTTATCGCCCAAAGTTACCTTACAATTTAAGGTACATTCCGGCCTTATTTATCATTTTTTTTAAACTACAACATCCATTAATTAAGTCTGCGTGGTTTTGTGACATATTTAAAATGAAAAGTAACCTAAGACTATACGGCGGTCCTAGATTATTTCACCTCTATACGAAATTTAATTGTGATACCCTAAAGCCCAGCAGATTAGGTGGTAGATTCCTAGGTGATAGAGCCACGTCCGACGACATACCCAGTTATGGAAACAAATCTATACATGTGTAGATGGTAGAGCCACGCTGAAGCTATTATTGGTTTCAGCATGAATGGGTCGGCTCGACCGGGGTAGTACCATCTTCTCACAGAAAACCGATGTGAAGTAACAGTGCTTTCATTGTTGCGTTTCGTTCGGTCAGCGAGACCGCTGGAGGCTCACCTCCCCGCTCTCCCTTCCCTCTCTCTCCTTTCCCTCTCTCCTCTTCTCCACCAACACTGGCTGGCAACGCACTTGCGACTCTTCTGGTGTTGCTACTGTCTATGGACGGTGGTGATCACTTAACATCAGGTGACCCAACTGTCAGTTTGCCACCTATGATATAAAAAAAGATTAGCGACAATCGTAAAGTAATTTCCTAACTATGAACAGAGATGTTTTGGTGAATGCTTTTGAAGTGGATTTTTGGTATTCCTAGGGAGTCCAGAAAGCATGCAATGTCAGACCACGATGCCGCCTGGCACTATGATGCCAATCAACGGGTATCATTCCCCAAATGGACAAGAAAATAAAAGTAAGTGACCAAAACAGAGCTCATTTTGGTGATTTATATTCATTTTATTAGGTCGGAAGAGAGAGAAATCGAGTTAATTGGTTAGTGTGACGTGGGCAAGTCTTGAAGATGCACGAAGATTGTATATTGTCGTGTGGTTGGATGGAACTGTTACGACTTTTTAACATAGATTTGTATGATAACTATGGTATCTGCTAAAGAAATAGTAATAATAATAAAAAAATTGAACAGTCGCAGGACGCCTGGCAGATGTGAAACATCGAAATTGTTTTTTATAAGTTACTAGCGGGCCGAGCGGACGTTGTTCTGCGTTAATAATAAAAAAAATATCCTAAAAGTCAACCGTAGTGTCACCTATCGGGTCCAATTGTGAATATAAACCATTCTCAGGTCCACTGGAACACGCACACAAAATTTCATAGAAATTGGTCCAGCCGTTTAGGACGAGTTCAATGACATACACACGCAGAGAAGAAATGTATAAATAAAAATATTACAATTACATTTTTTTCCATAAAATAATTACTGTTTCTTTATTTATTAGATAAATATTCATTCTTATTCAATAAAATAAAACCCGCCTATAGATGCCCATATCAAACGATAAATTAACAATTAGTTATAACTAATTAATCACTGCTTATTATAATGCAAAGTTCTCTGCCACGTCTGTCTGTCTGTTCGCGATTAACTCAAAAACTATTAAACGGATTTTCATGCGGTTTGCACTAGTAGATAGAGTGTTTATGAGGAAGGCTTAGGTATATAATTTGTCAAGTTTTTCCTTATTATCAAGGTAGGACGAAGTCAGCCGTGCTTGCTAGATTTTTATATATGTTTTTTTTTTAATCGAAGCACGATATAGTGACTGCACTATGCCTGATGTTAAGCATAGTACAATCCAAAAACATCGGCAACCACCGAGTGACAGATTATCCATCGCCGGTCGCCGCTGTCATACCGGCCATAATGACGAAAGTCACCCGGTACTGGATATGCACAGGCTGATCCCGAAACGCGACGCGCAGAAGCGAGTCACTATGACGGGCTTTTTCGCCATGTACATGGTGGTCGCGACCCAGTCGGGCTGTAAAACCCTACCACCCCGCTATCGCCATTGACTCGTTCGTTTATCAGCAGGGTGCACCACGTGCAGGTGAGGTTGGCTTGGGTGTCTCAAGTCTTAAGATGTTACTCGACACCCCTTACACTCCAATTTATTTTTTGATAGATTTATTTTCTGATAGATTGTATTTTTGGATAGATGCAGGTCTTCTGATGTGCTCACCGGTCAGTTCGCTCGACGGTTTCCTGCACTCTCCTGTACAGCAGAGATCAGAATTCAGCTTCAAAGATGATACTAGGTTTGTTCATATCTACACAATACTATGTCGATGGTGATCGATCGATAATACTCATTGATTTAATTATTTTTTTTACCTCTTGCGTTTTTTTGGTACTTGGTTAAGTGTCTTGATGTGTCATCTATAGTACTAGTTAGGACTACAACCACACTTACATTTCATAATGTTGTAGTTGTAGGGCGTTCGAGGATCTCTTCTTTCTCTTCATATTTATTCCTATATCTAGAACAGAACCAAACAGAAGAAAGAGAAATAAAGGAGAGTGGAGTACTCGAGAAGGCTGACTTCATTATTCGAACGTTTTGACAAAGTTCGATTTTTGATTCTCACGTTTGATGAATTGTAATGAGGTCACAAATGGGGGTTTGGTCAATTATATTATAAGTATAAAGCTATAGATATGTTACCTACATAATATTTTGACGAAAGAAAAGGCACGAGAATGCACACACACGTAAAGTACTATTGTAACGCTACACTGTCTTAGGATAAAATGTGGAAGTAAGATAGCATATATTCTGAATATCGGTTGTGAAAAAGAAACAGTTATATGTCGCTTAGATACGGGCGGATTGACGAGGCAGCCGTCAAAAATAAGCTAATTAGCCAAGTTTTATTTAACAAGCTGCTGCCGTAGCGTCTATGACGTGTCTATAGCTAGTTGATTGAAGAAGGCGTTACTTTGCGGAAATCCATAATTAAATATTATAGTGGACGCTACTTTGCACTTCCGCTAGGAATTGATTGACCACTACTACGTCTAACTACAACAGAAAGAAAAATTAATTAATTATCAATAAATATATATTTCGTATATATTAATTATACAAAATATAATTAATATAAATATAATAATTATTAATAAACTAAATAGCGGAAGTGCAAAGTAGCGTCCACTATAATATTTTGTTTCTATAGCTTTCTAATTAAAATATCATTGGGGTATAGCAATAAAATATAATGAATCTCAAGGCTAGTGATTAAAATGGATGTTATGTGAACAGGTTCCAGTACGTGTTGGCCGCAGCGACTTCTATAGCAACGAAGCAGAACGAGGAGACCCTCACGTATCTGAACCAGGGTCAGCCCTATGAGATCAAGCTGAAGAAATTGGGTGATCTATCGCATTACAAAGGCAAAATACTCAAGGTGAGAACGATGTTGATTAATATCTATCTTCTATACCAGGTGAAAGGTTAGACACTCGCAGTTTTCTAAGATATGACACTTCACAGTCAGATCTAACATAGAAAATAATAATATTAAAACAAATACTAATAAACAACCAAGAAAACCTATGTTAGAGTTTGTTTTAAAACTTTCAAAAGTATAGCTACAAACGTGTAAATAAAATAATACACTTAAGTGCAATGATCGCAGCCAAAAGTTACAATGGGCAGTCCGGAATAACTTTCTATAGTCAAACGGTCAATAAACCCTTTTGTTTTGTTCCTAACGTTCCCACGTTCCCTTTCAAGTGAAAGTGAAATCACTCGACGGTCATTGACACTGTGCTTTAACATATACGCGTAGAGGATTGTGTATATTTTGTGTATTATTCTAGATAATTCGATCAATTATTAAGCACCTATTTTTAATTGATTTAGAACGAGAATCGAGTGCAGAGTGTTCATCAGAAATATTGCCACAGTCTAAACAGTCACCTGGTATATCCATACACATATGATAATACTAACGGGTGAAATCTATACATTAAATATTTTGAAGTAATAGGACTCCGATGGGGTTTAGAACAGATTACAGAACACATTTCCGTGGTTTTTAAAAATGTGGTCTGCCTGTCTGTATGTTGTTTGTATGGGATTCACGCTAAAGTACTGGATGGATTTTGACGAAATTTGTTATGGTAATCTATACTGATATTATAAAGAGGTAAAGTTTGTGAGTTTGTGAATTGTGACGTTGTAGGGGGTAATCTCGGAAACTACTGGTCCGATTTGAAAAATTCTTTCATTGTTATAAAGGTCATTTATCGAGGATGGTTATAGGCTATCATCATCATCATGCTACATACATCATCACGCTAAGAGCAATAGGAGCGGAGCAACAATGAAGAATGTTTAAAAATCGGGGTGTTTTTTCCTCTTGAGAGCTTTCGCTGCATATTAGTTAGCTCAAATTAACTACGTCCACGCGAACGAAGTCGCGGCCAGAGGCTAGTATTTTATACAAATATTATTTAATTTACGATGAGATAATGTAAAACAAGCGAGAAGTGTTTTAAGAAGGTAGTTCATAAATTAACTACCTCCAAAAACTTAAATATACTTTTGTATTCATCGTGTTGGCATGTTGACGAAAATGCCTCACCTCGATTAAACCGCCATAGTGATTTCCTGAGGAAAATCACGATCTAAATACAAATAATTATTCTTTTCATATAAATAAATTTAAATACTATTAAAAAAAATACATATCTTGTTTTAAAGGATAAATAATTTTCTGCATTATCGTTTTAATCCCATAAAGTAAATCTATCTAATACCTCTAAATGAGCAATTCTTATATATTTGTATATTGTTATATATTCAGAATCTCGGAAACGGCTTCAGCGATTACTGTGAAATTTAGTATGTAGGTGATATCGGGGACGATAAATCGATCTAGCTAGATTTTATTCATAGTAAACTTTTTTATCTCTGAGTTTTCATTTAATGAAAAAATATAGCTAGAATATAATAAAGGTAAATTTCGCAGGCGCTGTCAAAACAAAAATTACTCAGATGGAAATCGGTTGTTTCGAAAATCAGTCTAACCCCAGTTCAAATCCGAGGACAGCAAAAGAGATTTTTTTTTTTTAAATAAAAATGCAGGTTTTTTAAGGCAAACCTAACAGTTTATTTTAATTTAAAAATGTTTTTTTAAAGAACCGAGTTAGGCTCGGTCGCCCAGGTACTGTTTATTATTAGTTTATTTATTGATAGATGGTAGAAGAGCCACGCAGAAGCTATTACCTACTGGTCTCAGCATTAACACGCGGACTAGAGACGTTAGAACTTCGTAGAGACATTGGCTGTCTATGTATGCTCTACCGCATGTATAATGGAGAGTGCTCTGAGGAACTGTTTAATATGGTGCCGTCTTCACCTTTTTAAACTCGCACCTCCCGCCGCTGGTTGGCTGCTCATCCACACACCTTAAAAGCTAGCAAAATCGCGACTACTGTGAGGTTCTCTCGAACCTTCCTCATGCGTACGCTGACGTTGTGGAATGGGATGCCCGGCACGGTTTTTCCTCAGGACTATGATATGGGGCTCTTCAAGAAGGAACTGAAACGCACTCTTCAAGGTCAGCAACACAACAGCGATGCCCTTGGTGTTGCAGTTGTTCATAGGCGACGGTAACCACTTACCATCAGGTGGGCCGTCAGCCTGTCTGCTGCCTTTCTGGCATAAAAAAAAAAAATGAATGGGTCGGCTCGTCCGGGTTAGTACGACCCCTCTCACAGAAAACCGACGTGAAATAACAGTGCTTGCATTGTTGTGTTTCGTTCGGTCAGTGAGAGCGCTGGAGGCCCACCTCCCTCCCTCTTTCCTACTTCCCCTTTCCTTCCCCTCCCCCTCTCCCATATACAGGCTAGCAACTCATTTGCGACTTCCCTGATGTCGCTAGTATCTATGGGCGGTGGTGATTACTTAACATCACGTGACCCACCAGTCGTTTGCCTCCTTTGATATAAAAAAAAAATGTTTTCGAAATGAAAACGCATGGAAAGGTCTTTACAGCTTCCTATTGCTGTTTATTTATCTCAATAACTAACACGGTTAATGTTTTTATCTTTCCAGAGTGTTATCAAGATCTGCTTCCACGAGCGTCGTCTACAATACATGGAGAGGGAGCAAATATCTCAGTGGCATGCAGAGAGACCTGGCGAGAGGATAATAGAGGTACATGATTACATATAAGAGACTATTAAATACTGACCCTACTCAGTAATGGAAACAAATCTATACATGTGTAGATGGTAAAGCCACGCTGAAGCTATTATTGGTTTCAGCATGAATGGGTCGGCTCGACTGGGGTATCACCACCCGACTCTCTGAAAATCGAAGTGAAGTAATAATGCTTGCATTGTTGCGTTTCGTTCGGTCAGTGACTCTGGGGGTAAAATTCGCTCCCGCACACCAGATTAGGCCTCCCTCGGCAGCGGCTCATGCCTAGTTCCGTTCCCTCGGCGTGGAGCCCTTGAGTGCGCTGCTCACGCGATACAATGACACAAAATCTTACATCACTGCTACAATATTACATATCACCCCCCACACACGTGCACGCATACACGCTTACACATGAAAGTGGAAGGGTTTTGTTTCTTTCCCTTATCGAACTCAAATTGTTTAGAAAATTATCCGATACGAATTATATATAGGAGTTGTTGAGGTATGTATGCTTGGTACACATATATGCTTCAACAACTCATATATGTATGAATAGCTAGCTTAGGTCAGCTCAGATAATTCGCGAATTGCACATATCAGACAACAGTCCAAGCCGAGGTGTGCCGTGCACCCTTGAGCTAGTTGTCAAATAAAATCGGCTGAGTGCCCTAAGCGCTCGCCTTAGTAGTCCGGTGAAGCTGTTAAGACCTTGCTGGGTCAATAGCGTAGTCATTTCGAGAAAAAAAAAAAGTTCGGTCAATGAGAGCGCCGGAGACCCATCTCCCTTCCCCTCTCCTCTCCTCTCCTCTAACCCCTCTCTCTTTTTCTCCATTCCTCCCAAGGTAACGCACTTGCGGCTCCTCTGGGGTTGCTAGTGTCTTTGGACGGCGGTAATCGCTTAACAACAGGTGACCCGTGTATTAGTCTGCCTCCTATATGATATAAAAAAAATGTTTCTTTTTTCTTTTTGATTTGAAACTTTTATAGGCGGAGGGTAAACCTGATTGTTTGCGTGGCGACGCAAAACACGAACTTTTGCACTATTAACAAAATACTCAAAGACATTTACAACCCTATCTGTATAAACATAAGATTCACACTGTTTTGTTGACCACTCGTTATCTAGTATAACACACTAGTATTACACGGCACGTACTGACGACCTAACGCCTTTTGATAAATGCCGACAAAAACAGCGCGCCTGCGCCTAGTTATGTTTTAGTATTCTATATTCAATAAAATTGAATATTTATGTAATAAAATAAATAAACTGTCATTATTTTATGGACCATATTTGTAATGCTTCATCTTTTCATTATGCCATAACTGATTCCTGTCGTAATCTGTTCTTTTTGGTAACTTATACAAAATAATTTCGATGTTTCACATCTGCCAGGCGTCCCGTGATGACTGATTATTTATTTTGTAACTAATGATGAGCTGTACTATTATTACTAAAAAAAATTGAAAATATATTCTTTTTCTCTACGTTCATGGTTCAACCACTGGAAGATCACTCGTACTGTTAAATTCAAGGGTTAGTTTTCAATTCAAGGGTACAGAATAGTCTCACAATATTTTCTTTTATTGACCAGGTCGATGTACCCTTATCATATGGAGTGATAAGGGTGGAACAGCCTTCGACTTTGAACGCTCTTCACGTCTACTGGGATGCTACCAAAGATGTCGGCGTTTATATTAAGGTATCGTTTTTCTAAATTAACTAGCAGTTTCCCGTAGGTTCGCACACGTTTGCTAATTTAAAAAAATCGACTCTTTATTTTGTGATCTGTAGGGTCAAGACGGCAACAGTAGGTCAGTTTTTTCTTCAGTGACTCGAGACTCCGGGGAGTCTTGTGAATGTAAAAGTATTAATACATTGTGGAACTAATGTACTTTCATAATTCAAATCGACCTAGTTAAACAAAGACATAACAGCCTAAGCCGAGGTGTGCCGTGCACCCTTGAGCTAGTTGTCTAATAAAATCGGCTGAGTGCCTTATGCATTCGCCTTAGTAGTACGGTGAAGTTGTTAAGACCTTGCTGGGTCAATAGCTTAGTCAGATCGAAAAAATAAATAAATAAAGAGTATTAAAAAAACTCATTTGAGCCATTGTGTACTGGGAGTCGGATACAATATTCTTCAGTTCAAAGTAAATAATCTATACATATAATAAAAATGAAGTGTCTGTATGTAATATCAAAGTAAAAAAGAAATTACTGATTGGGTATCTAAGTATACAAGATTCTGATAACAAAAATAAAATTTTTAAAATTTTTGTCGGTTTGTCTGTTTGTTCCTGGTAATCTCCGAAACGGCTGGAGCGATTTTGACAGGAATTTCACTGACAGATAGATAAAATTACAGCGGGTGACATAGGCTACTCTAAATTAGACTAGGTGTTAAACACGGCTTTGTCCGAAATACTATCTTCAAAACGGCTGAACCAATTTTCACAAAACTTTCACATTACATGTTTTTAAAGAGCATTTCTATAATTGTACATAGTCTCAAAATTTTATAATTATTTAATACAATTAAAAAAAAACGCGTGTGAAGCTGCGGGTACAGCTAATTAATAATAATCCGAATAACAATACACTTTCTTTTAGTTTTAATCAGTTTTTATTTATTAATTTTAGTGTTCAAACTAATAAACTGGTGCAATTTTTAAAAGCAGTTTTCATGTCATCATCTTTATGTTTCCGGATTTTACGGGGCTTTGCTGGACAACCCATACTGTATAAAAAATACACGAAAAATTGTAATATCATATTTTCTAGGATTAAATTTAAGTGTGGGAACTATGTTATCAGTTAGTGTACAGTGTATCATGAGCCAAAGTATACTCAAGCTTTTAGAGCCACAAAACCGCCATTTTGGTTTCAGTCTATACCGTGCACAGCAATTTTACATAACCCAAGGAGCAATATATGAGAAAATTACCTCGATTAAAACAATTTCATAGCCGAAACATAAATTCATTTTTGTAACGAAACGTTAGTTAACAAATACAAAGTACATGTTACCTTAAAAATTACTTTTTCATTTTGAAAAAAAAAAAAACGAAACAAAAACTGCTCACCGCGCTCTCTACTAACACCGGTCACACGAGTGTACTGTTTTTTACATGAACCTTTCCTGAGACCTTCTGAAGAGTGATTGATGTATAAAGTTATTTCCAATACTCTCTACACAATAGTCGCTGCGCCACTGTTGCAGGCTATAGACACTGTTGCAACTATAGACACTGTTGCAGCTATAGACACTGTTGCAGCTATAGACACT
>JACEII010000113.1:806489-831538 GCA_014332785.1 Antheraea mylitta
AGCTTTATAATATTAGTATAGATATATAATAGGTGGTAGAGACACGCTGAAGCTATTATTGGTTTCAACATGAATGGGTCGGCTCGACTGGGTTAGTACCACCCTCTCATAGAAAACCGACTTGAAGGAACAATCCTTGCATTGTTGCGCTTCGTTCAGTCAGTGAGAGCGCCAGAGACCCATCTCCTCTCCCCGCTCCTCTCCCTTCCCCTCTCCTCTAACACCTCTCCCTTTCTCTCCACTCCTTCAAACACAAGCTAGTAACGCACTTGCGACTCCTCTGGGGTTGGTAGTGTCTATGGGCGGCGATGATCGCTTAACAACAGGTGACCCGTCTGTTCGTTTGCCTTCTAAAGGTTTTTCAATATCGTCACTCAAGCAACTTTTATTGTTACCTTCTATTTGGAATCTTTGATATTATCTTTGAAATTATGTGCTTAAAAAGACAGTTTTGATATACGTTAATGTACGAAGGTTGGTAAAATGTTTAATTGTATAACAGTTTTGCAGATGGACTGTTAATACCTACATATTATATAAAAAAAAGTCTTCTGCCACGTCTGTCTGTGTGTTCGCGATAAACTCAAAAACTACCAAACTGATTTTCATGCGGTATTCACTAGTAGATAAAGTGAGACATAAGGAAGAATCATCCTTATACGTTTGTGTACTTTTCTGTAGGCATTTTTAGATATACAATTTCCAAATACATTATTTGGTTGTACCTAGGAATGTTTAACCAGTGTTAGCAATGTAAGCGCCCTATAAATATTATGTGAATGCAAATGCACCGCGCTCACTCTAGGCAAGTTCGCGTTATCCTTTTCTCGCAAGTCTAATCTAACCTAACCAAAGAGAGACAAAAGAGCAAGATGGCGATCATTCAGAGAGCGCGGTGCATTTAAAACGTAACCTTTTTAAATGGAGTATTCAATACGTATTTAACTTTCTTTGTAATAACACCATATAATTATATTTATCACTGAACGGTGAGCTTTTTGTTGTTGATTTTTTACGTGAACTTTATCTTCTTCTTCTTTTCTTGCTTTGGCTTCGCAGAAGCACTTGGCAGTTTCAATGGACGTTATAATACAATAATATTGTCGTGTGATTATTTCAATATTCGAACAAGATGGTGGATCCCTTGTTAGAACCTTCCAGGGAGTTTTTGTGGCATCTCAGAATTTCATGCTCCGTGGTATTATTTTCCATTCACTTCGCTTATGCACAATAAACTAACTATATAACGTAAAACACCACCAAATTGACAAAATATAGAGTCAAATAACACAAGATTGTGAATAAAATATAAAATCCACTACATGACAGCTTAATATCCCGCCAAAAACACAAAATTATATCTTTCATTCATGAAAGTACACATTGTCATCTTTTGTGTGCTATTATTTCGTTTCAAATTGTGACAAGATAACATATTATAGATTATATTATGTATTTATAAACTATACTTTAGCGCTCATGAACTATGATTTTTGTATATTAAAACTATTAAAAGTATACAACGAAATGATTATTGAATTTAACTCGCGCTCTCAATAAATCGTGCAAAACAAAAACGTTTTTCGATTTCGTTGTAGTTTTTGCCACCATTTTACCACCATAGGTAGAATTTCTTCGGAAAATACATACAATACAAATACATACCAATTCTATTAATAGAATGTAGAGAAGAATATGTGTATTATATTCAGGCCGTAAACGTTTTTACCGATAATTTATGTCTTACATACAACGGTTATATACTTTATCTTTAAAAGGCCTGCAGAAAAGACCGTGGTTTTCAAAGATCAAGACCTCTATTTAAAAATCTCGTGAAAACCGGTTAAGTTGTTTTAGAGGTTGGCCTCAATAAACAACAGACACTTTAGTGTTAATTATCTCTCTTTACTTCTGTGAATGTGTGTTGTAATGTAAATTGATAATTTTTTTTCAATTTTCAAAACCGTTAAATGTATTAGTAAAAACCTATTTAGTTTTATTAATAACTTTGGTTTTCATAGGCATAATCGCGTTTACAAAACTATCTATCGTAAAATAACGGTTTTTATTTGAGCGAAAAAACGACAACTTCAAAAAAGTTGTTATCGATGTAACAAGCACATCACTACTTTGAGTTTAAAAATAGAACGCACGGTCTAGCGTTTCGTGCATACGAAGTGTTTATCAGTAGGCATAAATAGCATGGTTCTTATTCCTTGGTACTCCGCACGTTACTTGAATGTAAAGTTGTGTATATACACGCATCATGACTAATATTATGCGCTGAGAACCAGATAGGTTTGTCTTTAAGAACAGAAAAATATTAATGTAAATAATTGTATCAAAGACTATGCAGTTTTCCTTTTTTTTTCGAATCGACTATAAAGTAGAAGTGAAATTTTGCATTTTGATTAATTTTAGAGATAATGAGATGAATACGCTATGGAGCTGTTAAACATTCGTTTTCGGCATTATCTTGTAATATCTATATATATATTAACGATGTTAATAATTCACAACACAGAATAAATTTTAAAATTGCGCGTTTTTACGTTTCTCTGTCACTCTCCTCTCTTTGTATATATTTCGATTATAGGAAACTATATAGAAACTCATTCTATCTCATTCTCTAACAGCCTAAACCTATATATACATTCATAGCTATCACTTTTTCATTTCATAAACTGTAACTCACACTGTCGCAAGTTTCACCTCAAAAACAACTACAAGCGGTCGGTGCGAGCCCCGGCGTCTACCAAGTATAACCGCTTCGAACGGGTTCACCTCGCTCGGAAGACTCAAATGAAGCGGATGTAATCTATAAATAGGCACGGTCAATTCACGAAATCGGGGGCGGCTTTGTTGTTTTGTCAGTCTGTTTCGTTTTCTGAGATGCATAGCAGGAAGACGTAATAAACGTCGAACGAGTGCGTCTCATTTGAACACGTTTCTCAACTCGTTCTCAATAGAAGTATGTTCACTCAGCGCTCTTTACAACTCACTTCAGTTTTTCCAATTCTAGTTTTTCACTGAAAGTTTGTCAGGCGTCTGTACATGTAATAAGTGTGAATCTATCGTGCCTGAACTTATATATCGTGTCTGTACTTTTAGATTAAAAAAAAAAATTAAGCAGTCACGGGACGCCTGACAGATGTGAAACATCGAAATGGTTTTGTGTAAGTTATATGCATAAAAGAACATATTACGCCAGGAATCAGTTATGGATTGATAACTTTTCATTATAACGCGCCGCGTAACACCATTAGAACGAGTGGCCGACAAAACAATTTGAATTTTATGTTTATACAGATAGGGTTGCAAATGTTTTTAGGTATTTCGTTAATAGTGCAAAGTTTGTGTTTTATGTCGCCACGTCTCCAAGGTAAAATCAGGTTTACCCGGGCCTATAGATGTTTCACATCAAAAAAATGTCTTGGTATAAGTAATGAAATAACTTTCAATACATTTTAGAAACGTTTGACTGGCTGTCTGTCTATTTGTGTGAACACGCATCACTGCTTAAATACTGCGTTCATGATAAAACCGAGTGACATCTAGTCTTGGTTTCATTAAAATCGGTCCACTCTATCAAAATATATTGTATTTTTAATGACGACGTGAATTAACTACGAGAGAAAAGTAGATAAGTAAATGGACTTAATAAATTCAGATGATTTTATTAATCGCTGTTTTTACATTAGTCGCAGGCACTGCTAGTGATTTTTTTTTTCGAAATGACTACGCTATTGACCCAGCAAGGTCTTAACAGCTTCACCGGACTACTAAGGCGAGCGCTTAAGGTACTCAGCCTATTTCATTTGGCAACCAGGTCAAGGGTGCTTGGCATACCTAGGCTTGGCTGTTGCCTGTTGCATGCAAAATCGTGACCTATCTTAGCTAACCTACATATATGTATGAGTTGTTGAAACGTATATGTGTACCAAGCATACACGCCTCAACAACTCCTCCATATATTTATTATCGGAAAATTGAGAGTTTTTCAGTTCGATAAGGAAAAAAAGTAAACCCTTCCACTTTCATGTGTAAGTGTGTAGGCGTGCACGTGTGTAGGGGTGATCGTGTAGTGTTGTAGCAGTGATGTATATATGTGTATCACCGTAACGCGCAAGCAACGCACTCAAGGGCTCCCTACCGAGGGATCGAACCTAGGCTCGAGCCGCTGCCGTGGGAGGCCTAATCGGGTCACTGCTAGTGATTAAATATTGTAGTGGACGTTACTCTGAATTCCTGCTTGATATTGATTGGCCGCTACCACGACTCAGTGCAACAAAAAACGTTTGGTTTTATATGCTCAACGTTTACCTGGAAAAGATAAGTCTGAAACTAGTTATGGAAAGAGTGACAATATTAGTAAATAAAACAGTAAAAGTAATAAAAAATGCGTCCTTCATTATCAGTGGAATATGACTGAATATAATTAACTAAAATTTATTGCAAATAAACGTGTATTGATGATGATCAATTACACATGTTTCATTTCGTTACGTAGCATTTCTTCTTCTTTTTCTTGTTTTGGCTCCGCAAAAGCACTTGCCAGTGTTAATGTTTTCTTTCAATAGACGTTATAGTACAATAATATTACAAGCGTCGTGTGATCATTTCAAAAATCTAACATGATGGTGGATCCCTTGTAAGACCTTCCAGGGAGTTTATGTGGCATCTTAGAATTTCATGCTCCGTGGTATTATTTTCCATTTACTTCACTTATGCGCAAAAAACCAACTATATTACGTAAAACACCATCAAATTTACACAATATAGAGTCAAATAACAAAAGATTATGAATAAAATATAAAATCCACTACATAACAAACTAAGATCCCGCCAAAAACCATTTTCAGATCGACATTACGATGCGATTTCTAAATAATAATAAAAACATATCTTCTAACCTTAATCCTAGTGATGTCCTATAACTCGCTATTTATGTAATAATATATCGCATCATTGTTGACAATGGATTGTTTTACGATTTACATATTATAACATTTCTGTTTACGCCAAAAAAAATCTGTTTGGAATTATGTATAAAACTATGATATGGTTTTCAGGAAATTTTACATCGATTGTTCAAATATTTATTTTTCTTCAAAATTGTCGGTAGTCGCTTGCAAATTTTTTTGACGTTCTACGGAAACTGTGTTTATTGATGTTCAAAGAACTAAGAAAGAGCATACTGGTGTAGTAACCTCCTTATCTTTTCTACAATTTAATTCTGAGATCACGTTCAAACTGAAAATCTAAATACATATAAATTAGTGGGCCCAAAAGACGTTATCGTCTGTCTTATTATCGTATTACCGCAGCGCCTCCGGTAGGGCTTAATTGTGAATCTGAACTATGATTGAATCCACCTATACACATACAAAAAATCATAAAATCGATACAGCCGTTTAGGAGGTATTTAGTCACATACACATGACAAACAATGCAATACCCTTTCCTCCTATAGTGTAGCCAACCAATGTCTTTCTTTGTTTAAAGGCTATTGATAATGTGCAGCGTTAAAAAAATCTAATTTGGGTCACTGGATGACCATTTATTTGTAGCTTTTGCCTCTGGGTTCGCACGCTTTAATGTAAATTTTACCTATATCTCAGGTATAGGACATTTTACTGAGTGAAAAGTAACTTATATGCGCTTGTTACTTGTATGCAAAGGTACATGATGAACGCTTGAGTAGTTAAAGCGTGAAAGAGTAGTAAAAAAATTAATATTTGCATTTATTATATTAGTAAGAATATAAACTCACTTAAATAATTCATGCACTACGTACTGTACGTTTTTGTAACAATGTCAGTAACCATTATGCAAGTGTTAATAATATCTGTACAAAGATTCAACTCAAACGGATTAACGATGCGCGAACTCCATAGTATAAAAACACTTAATGGTTGTAGTCGAAAGAAATCCATTATTTTTGCATGAAATTGAACGCTTTAATCATTATCATGGTTGGAATAACGTAGTGCCAATTTGAAGGTAATATCATTATGCCTCTCTCATAGCAACCCTTATCCCTATTGACACAATATTGAAGCATTCGATTTTCACAAGCTTTACTTGATGCGATTTTTTTACTCCTAAAATCGTTAGCCATAGACAGTAACAGAAGGTAATCACTTGGTGCCAAGTCCGGGTTATGAAATGGATGCATAAGAACTTTCCTAGCTCCCGGTGCTTGTAGCGAGTCACTATCAATGTGTGTGACCAGTCGTTGCTGTAACGAAAGCCACCATCTATGGGAATAATAATGAATGTCTTTCTACACTTATTATTATAAACTAATTACTTTATCGAATAACATTGTATTATATAAGCTTATTATATTTATTTGTCTTTTGTCATAGAAAAAATCATTTATCAAGGTCTATACAAACCTGATTATGTACAAAGTAAGCTGTTTCTAATGCACAACAGCCAAACACAATGTCCTTTAGACATAATGGTTACGAAAGAGTATGCACTGACACTATTTCACATTTGTTGCGCAAATCTCTATGAGATTTCTCCCACACGTTACATGTTAAATGAACACTGAATCATATAATGCATTTAATAAGGCAGGGCTAGTTATATAATGATGATTTATTCCAAGCATAGGCGCAGCGATTTTAAGGTGGGAAAAATGCATAATTGAATTATTGTTATGGTTTCCGTTACGGTATCTTGGTTACGCGTAAATATGTACGAGAGTGAGTATATGTTATGAACTATATATAGGATGGTGATAGTAAGAGTGATTATTTTAAAGACATTCTTCAGAAATACTGAAAAATATGTGGTCTAATTTTTTGCCATAAATTTCGGTCTAAAAAGTTTCACGCTTGTGCTTGTATAAACAATCACAAGTATCTCCTACCCGTAATTATTTTCATATTTATGTATTTAAAGTTGTTCAGTGAAAAGAAAAATCTATACGTAAAAATTTGTTGCTGGATATAACTTTGTTCTATTCACAAATTAAATAGGCATCTGCAAAAACAACATGTTTTACTCTCAGATTTATATACACAATTTTACTGCATTTGTATCAGCAGTAAACGTAATATCTTGAAATCTAGATAATTAAACCTATATACATAGATAGGACACAGACAAAGTGTATATTTAATTGTAGAAAGCCAATATTTGTGTAATGTTAAGGTCGTTAAATTGCAATGTAGTTTATTGTTCAATAAACAAAGTCACGGCACTTTATTAACCATTGTTTTCTTAACTTTTTTATAATATCAAAAGTTATATTCAAATGTAATCTTTTATTTTATAAAACCTTTAAATTTAAATGTAATTATAAAATATTTTATTTAGATGTAATTTCTACTTAAAAATTCGCCTATTACTCGAAAATGACCATCGATTTAGATATTGTGACACATATGACTAGAACAAAGAATTACTTTCTAGTGCGATTAATACATAACAGCTGCAGATGCTTAGTGATAACAATTAAAACATTAATTATACAAAATAATTATAAGTAATTATATGAAATTAGTACATTAGAAAATGTACCAATTGGTGTGCAATTAGTTCAAATACATCTTTTCCTTCACTGAAAACTGAACCTAAATTATAAGATTAGCAGACACCAAGTATGGATTTTGAGTTTTAATATATAATTTTAAATTCGTGTATGTAAAGAGCTTGTGAGAAATGTGTACCACCAAAACTGTGATATGGAATGGTTTGATTGGAGAAGGTGTTGCTTTGCAGAAATCCATCATGAAATATTATAGTGGACGCTACTTTGCACTTTCTTTTTTTTTTGTTGTTAGACGTACTTGCGGTCAATTAATTCCAGGCGGAAGTGCAAAGTAGCATCCACTATAATATTTAATGAATTATGTTGACCGTCTTGAGCTAGATGTGACCGTTATGTGACCCTCAGTCGTTCGATGATATAATAACTTTTCCAAAGTATATCGGATACTATATTTAGTATTCAGACACTATGAATAGTCTCAACAAAATTACTGTAGAATGTTACTTCACCCTCAAAGTGAACATAAAATTGTAAAAATATAGTTGCAGTGGGCTATAATTCTTACTATGTTATACGTGGGTACGTGTCAACATTATAGCCAACAAAACCGATGAGTTGACGTAAACAAAATGCTTTAAATTCGTTAAGCCGCGCCCCGAATAGCCGTAACAGATAAATGTCGAACGAAGGTGGTTGTAACTAGCTGAAACCGTTTCTTTAGTTGTTGTATTTGACGCTATATTGATTTTAAACTCATTTTACCAACGCCGCGTCGCCTTGTTCTTTTTTAGCACTTTGAGGAGCTCATTTTCACATATTTTTCATAAAATATATATTTTTTTTGCATTAAAAGTGTAGTTGGGTTTCGTTATGAAAATAGTGAATCCATAATCGTGTTATCTGTTTGAAGATAACAGATAAAAATATTGATTAAACCTTGTTTTACAAATGCTTTATATACATGTGTATATTATATAACTCAATATCTATTTTCGTACAAGTTTATATATTGGTATAATTTGAGATACGGGGGATGGGGTGTTGGCAAAAATTTCACCTACTGATAAAATATTGCCTTAATTTAAATATACATATAAAACGTTAGACCACACTTCAGTATTAGGGATCTTACAAGGTCAGTGAAACTTACATATATGAAAACAAAGCTTATAAAAACGACTATAAATATATTTCTCAAACAAAAAAAAAAACAGATTCTAGAAAGAATCGCACGGTATTGAGAGAACGTAAAATAGAGCAATATAACATACACAATATTATATCAAAAGATTTATACGCAACAATCACTTATCAAAGATAGCTGGTTAGAATAAATACGTTTACTGTGACGGAATGTATACAATGTTGTCTAAGGTCTGGCTAGTGAGATTAATCTGAGCAGTTAGTGCTGGACTTTATTACATACGTCCGAACTAAACTATTTATTTATTCTTCTTATATAGTCAACGTTAAATTGCTATTAGGTACATCAGATTTTTCGAACTACTGACCGAGTTGTAAGCCGTTATTCGATTTGTTTTTTTTTTTGCTATCTTACATAGCCTTATCATTTCTGAGACCTCTTATCTCACGAAAACCTAATAAAAACTTCCGAGTCCTTGTGCATGTGTAAACATACAACATATTTGTTTTCGAAAATAATGCTTACTATTTCAGTAATACTCCAATTGTATTTTAATATACAGGTTAATGAAATTGGTTAACAACTCCAGATACAACTTAAATAATTGTTATAACATTTTATTACACAATTATTTTCTTTTTTACATTGTAACTCTGTTTTAAAGAGTTTAGTTATATATAACTACAAGTAAATAATATCAGCGTCAAGTTTTATAAGCTAGTCTAGTTTGTAAAACGAATATGAGGTAACTTGTATCTAAAATGAACTAAGTAGTAAGTAATAGTTTTTCATATATATTTAAAAAAGTTTACTATTCTTATTTAATGTTTTAGGTGCAAACGTTTTCAGTCACATATGCCTTCTTATTGTACTGTGTAGGTAACTCTAAAAGAATAATTCTTTGGGTAAATAGAATGTTACAATATACAAAGTTAATATTACAAATAACTGTATATTTAACCGCATATACAATCGTGTAAAGAATATAAATAGTGTAATATAATGTTCGTTTCAGTACAATGGTACACATTTTTACTTGAAAACAAACAATAAAGTCAAGTTATTAAGAATCCGGATTGCATGAGTTTACAACAAATTCACACTCAATTGGCCGAAACTGGCAAACTGCATACAACGATTATTGTATCCGGTTTGTTGCCGATCCTCCTAATACTAAATTAATAGCAGGACTGAGTACTTCGTTCTAAAATGGTCATTCGTAATAAAATGTAATCTTACACTATGTATCTTACATATAAGTAACAGCTTTACAAATAGTTATTATATTATTGTCGTTTTTAACGTATGTTATTATTAATAAACCGGTTAAATATCGACAATGCTCCATAACTAGACGAATGACGTTTCGCAGCCGCGGCCGTCTCGATGCGCCGACCCGAGCCGGCTGAGTCCCCCGTGAACCGAATCTAACCGGTTTCGATCCAATCTAGGAACGCGCCTCACTCACGGCCAATCAGCGTTCATCGTCGCCAGTCGTTCCCTCAATTCCGCTGAATGTGTACGATTAACGTTGTGTTTATAGTTTATACATTTATTTAACATATATAAATAGATAATTCGCGCACAACAAACAACCGGAATTCGGTGTTATCTCGTTTAGTATTTCGTGAACAGTATTACCGGCATTGGTGCATCGTCATACGTTTGCTTTGGTGCAAAATAATGTTGGACAAGTGAAAGAGCTGACTGTTTTTGAATTGGATAGTTTGTGTGTGAACATTTTAAATCTGGAACAAATGGTTGTTGAAGCAGTTCGCGAGCTAGCTATGGTGGTTGGACGCGTGCGAGAATATCGCGTCGCTTCCGGTGCCTTTGTTTTCTTCAACCTGACTAGGCAGGACTATAGCTGACGAGTAATATGCTCGTTCTCGAGCAGAGACTTAGTGCGAGGCATTTGGGGCGAGGCGTTGTGCTCAGCGCTCGGCTAGTGCACGGCATCGAGGCCCGCGGCTGGCGGATGCAATTCTCCCTGTTGAAAGCCGAAGTTGAAATCGAGGCCGACGAGGACACGTATAGGGAGCTGGCGAGGCGGCTGACCGCTGCTAACGTACACGTCAGACCGGCTCGTCGTAGACTTCTGTAAATATCCTTTTATTGCTCTTCTAATACATGTTATATTGTAGTCGGTTTTAGATACTTTTTTTTTGGCAATCAATCTTTCAGGTTATTACCGCCATTGTCGCGTAAATAAGATTATAATATGATTATTTTTTTTAAGGTTTATGCTCTGGTACACAATACAAATTACTGTCTTTGTTGGTAACGTATACCATATTATAGTAAAAAATCACATATATCTCAGTCATAAATGAAACTTTGAGTTTCTAGTAAACAGTATGTAAACAGAAATAAATATCTAGAATATCCAAGTTTATTTTTACAATGTACATATGTAGATCAGGTGTTTATATAGAGTCATGAATACACGATTATTTTAGATTTTATATCTTTGACTTGTATTGATTCCGAGTTTACTTGCATAACAAATATTCCTAGAGACAGCATCTACTTGCTTTTTAGTTATTTTTCTATTTTATTTTAGTCAGATAGTAGAAGAAAATAAGTTTATGGATACTAGAGTAGCTCCCTTCACACTGTTTTGTGTTATAACAAGCAATTTAAAGTCAATTAATTAAGTAGGTAGGTACGTAATCAAGTGTTAGTTGTAGGAAATTAAAGAAAGCCACTGTTTAGTCAAATTATGCAATATTTCAGTATTTATGGTAGTCGAACTGTGATTATTTGAACAAAAATTAAAAAGTTAATGTTAGGTTTCTCCTATAAGGGGTATATTTCAATAATTTATTACTCTAAACTGTTTATATTATTAATCCTGAATGTTTTTAAAGATTCGTCCTAAATATCTTCGTCTTAAATATATACTAATATTATAAAGAGGTTAAGTTTGTGAGTTTGCAGTGTTGTAATGTTCTAGGGGGTAACCTCAAGAACTACTGGTCTGATTAGAAAAAATATTTTAATGTTATATAGCTCATTTATCAAGGATGGTTATAAGCTATATATCATCATGCTAAGACCAATGGGAGCGGAGCTCTAATGAAGAATGTTTAAAAATGTTTTTTTTTTCTCATAACAACTTCTGCTACTTGTTAGTATCTATTCTATGTGAACGAAGTCACGGGCAGAGGCTAGTAAAATCTAATCAGAAAGATTTAAGAAAAATCTAAAAATAACTAAAGGTCTTTGAGAATGCAGTAACAAAAATTCAAGACTGAAATATTTAATTTTGTATTTCTTATCTTAAATAACAAAGCTAAGGATTAGAAAAGACCTTATGCGTATAAGGTCACAGGCATTGAGCCATTTTTTTTTAAATAATTGGTTTATTTAACTAATCCACAAACTGTACTAAAGGGATGGTATCTTTGTATGTATATGTATGTCAATTTCTTAGACACACTCCATTTAGATTAATGACTCAATGTGATTCTAAGATATTCAGGTATCATTAAATGTGTCTTCAAAATCTAATTGATATGCCAATTTAATATTTAAGTAATGATGTTTATGAACCAATACAAAGGAGGAATAAAAATTACTAACTTCATTTGGTAATTGTAAATTCAATGATCATCTTTTGCATTAATATAAATTAGTGTTTTTGCAGGTTTAATGTCTTTCATTATTAATAATTAGTTTTCCTATTTTGTACAGTATTTTTTTCTATTATAATACTAAATTTATTTATTTTACCCCACAATTACATTCTTAAAACTAAACAATATTGTTTACGAACAAAAAACAAAAGAATACATTTTATAGAACAGTAAATCTACAGTGCAAATTAATGTGAGGTTAAGAGTCTGAACAAGGTTCAAAGACTTGAACTACATCTATCTCAAGACTCTCATTCTATAGAATGGAGCTGTATTTCTATTACTTTTGCTAGAAACAGTAAATCTATCAATAAAGGTCTTATGAAATCGAATGGTGCCCCAAAGTCATAACTTTTCCTATGCCAAATATCATAATGGTCAGTCAGTCAACAATAAAAGTTATAGTGTGATATCGTCATAAATAAACTCACTTTTGTCTTTATATAATTCTCATTACAATTCTATGTTTTTAAATACAGGATAATATTCTTTGTATATTAGACATTTCTAACATGGATTCTATGAAAATATTGCTAGGAATCTATTACACTTATCATTGGCAGCTAAATAATCTTTCATTTCCTATTATAGTATAACCAAGGGTTACATAGCAAAAAAAACCTTTAAGAAACGAGCATGCACTTCATTAAAAGGCCGGCAACACACTTGATGTTGCTAGTGTCTATGGATGGCGGTGATCACTTACCATCAGGTGATCCGCCTGTTGGTTCACCCCCTATAGTACAATAAAAATAATAGATTTAATATTTTAGTTTTTAAAGTTTATATCCTGTCTTTTCATGACACTGGATGCCTTATAAATGAATCAGTCAGTCTGAATCGAATATATATATATATATCTCTCTTTTTAATCATCTGTGTAAATTGGAAGATTACTGTCTGAAATAAAATTAATTATGAATATAAAGAAATTGTGTAAATATGATTCATTATAAATTTTATTATATTATATTTATCATATCTTTCATATTTCTGGTAACCACAAGAACCATACAAGTGTTTGTACAAGAGAAATAAGGCAATTTGTGGGAAAAACATTTCAGGCTCACTAACATTATACACATAATGTAATGTATGTCATAGGAAATATATATAAAAACATGTGGGTAATTTATATACACTCCTGATTTTGACAGTTGCTAATAAACGGATTCGAAAATTCTCTTGCTACACCCGGGAATCGAACCGACTAAAATCTAACAATTACACCCTGTAATTTTATTGCATCGATCATTAGGGTCAATCACAAGGACGAAATCTCTAACATACTTGGTAAATTTAATGAATGTGTGTTTTAATGAGTGAATGTATGAAGGAATGTTTCTATGATGTGAAATTTGCTATATCTGTTATTTAGAGTACTTTCCCTCCATTGGCATTAAAAAATCCACCCTGTATACCGTTTATTTAATCTGGCTCAACAATAGAAAAAAGCTAATTATATACAAAATACATATTACTAATAATAACTCATGGCACTAAATTTGTCTCCTTGTAAAATTTGGGCACAATATTTTACAGAAAAGAAAACAATTCAATGTAGCCCAAAGTAAAGTGATTTTTATTAGTTAAAAAAAAAACTTTATTTTCTAATTTAACTAATTACAAAAGTTGATTTTATTAATACTAAAAATGGTTGCTCTGGTCAGAAGCAGATGCCCAGAACGAATGAATCTTTACTTAACAGAACACGTTAACTCATTGTTCCCACGAATTATACGGATTTTTTGTTTCGAACTGACTACGCTTTTGGCCTTACTGGCCTTCACAGCTTCACCGGACTACTAAGGCGAGCGCTTAGGGCACTCAGTCGGTTTTGTTTAGGTAACATGCTCAAGGGTGCACGGCACACCTTGGCTTGGGCTGTAACCGAAGAAAAACCCGATCTGACCTAGCTAAACTATTCTAAGCTAATGGTACATGTATTAATTTTTGAAATATGCAATTTAAAATTGCATGGTTCAAAAACACAACATGTACATCGGAAAGAAATTAATTAGACGCTAGTCAGAATTATGCTGCTTACACAGCATTTTCACGAGAGCGTGTTGTAATGACTTGTCCTGACGACCGCATAACTATGTATTATAAAAATTGCAGCATGTTTTTACATGCGATTGTTATCATTTATATAGTATCAAAATATTATTGAATTCATTGAAATTCTTGCATTCAAAAATTCCAAACAATCACTGCAGATTGGCCAGTCAATGTATTTTTTTTACAGATTTTTTTTTATATCAAAGAAGGCAAACGAACTGGTGGGTCACGTGATGTTAAGTAATCACCACCGTCCATAGACACTAGCGACATCAGGGAAGTCGCAAGTGCGTTGCCAGTTTATATATGTGAGAGGGGGAGAGAAAGGAAAGAGGAAGGGAGGTGGGCCTCCGGCGCTCTCATTGATCGAACGAAACACAACAATGCAAGCACTGTTATTTCACGTCGGTTTTCTATGAGAGGGGTGGTAGTACCCCGGACGAGCCGAGCCAATCATGCTGAAACCAGTAATAGCTTCAGTGTGGCTCTACCACCTACAAGATATTTTTATGTTATCCATTTTAGTATAACGTAACAAATTCTAGGCTATATTCTAGCTGTTATCATGTAGCTTTATGTTATAATTCAACACGAAGTCCCAGGTATATGCTAATTTGCATATAAATAGGAATGCATAAATTTGTATTGTTTCAGTGTGGCCCCGAAGAGTGCAAGCCCGAACTCAAATAAACCAGTCATTACTCAACCCGGTAAGCTATGGTTTTATGTCATCATATTATATATATAAAAATCCAGTGTCAAGATGTTTGTTTACGAGAACTATGAAACTGCTCATCTGACCTTCATGAAACGTTGGCATTTATGTATGGTTTGATCCAACTTGGGAGATAGGATAATTTATATTTCGACTAAATATCCTCAATATTTTTTAATTACAAATCGAATCCTATCTGGGCACGAACTAAAAAGTTCGCTACGTCTTATCTTTGCCGTATCGTGAAGCTGTGGAACAATCTCCCAGCTAGGGACACGAAAAAACTATCGATACTTTGTGGTATCGAGTACATTTCCTTTCGAAACCGATACTTTTGTACTCGATACTTTGTATTCAATACTTTTACTCAATGCGTACTTTTTGTCAGGTATTGTAAGAATTACAGAAAAATTTTAAAAGCTTGACCTCACGGTTCATGTTTATGGCAGCGCCCTCTAGTTCAATCGTACTGAACTTTCCAAAACATTGAGCTCAAAAATGTTACATCCGTTCAAAGACGTTGAGTTCATATTCTTTATTTCATTCATTTCACTAGTTCGTTTTTTTTTTAGTTTTAGTAATTTTGAAAAATATATCAAATACCTTTATTATTTTCAGCAATTCTCGCGTCGCCCAACCAGATGAAACCGGTTTACTGCCAAGAGTGAGTAATAATTTAATTTAAATTATTCAGTCTATAAGAAACTAGCCTCTGCCCGCGACTTCGTTCGCGTGGAATAGATATTTTGGGTTAACGCTAACTCGCAACGGAAGCTCTCAAGAGGAAAATATTCCCCGATCTTTAAACATTCTTCATCGGTGCTCCGTTCCTATTGGTCTTAGCGTGATGATATATAGCCTATAACCATCCTCGATAAATGAACTATATAACATTGAAAGAATTTTTCAAATCTGACCAGTAGTTCCTGAGATTACCCCCTACAACGTCACAAACTCCCAAACTTTACCTGTTTATAATATTACTATAGATAGGTTATGATCACGGTAAAGTTTGAATTAACCAAGTATTGACATATTGTACAGGCATGTGACCTTTTCTACTATCACAGTTTCGTCTACTTCACGAGTACTTTATAAAATTGAGGGGGGTTAATATTTTTTTGTAGGTGGTAGAGCCACGCTGAAGCTATTACTGGTTTCGGCATTGATGAGTCGGCTCATCCTGGGTACTACCACCCGACACACAAACACTCACGTACAGTAACAGTGCTTGCTTTGTTGCGTATCCCTTCGATCAGTGAGAGCGCCGGAGGCCCACCTCTCCTGACCTTCCCCCTTTCCTCTTCCATTCCCTCCCTCCCCCAACACAGGCTGGCAACGTACTTGCGACTATCCTGGTGTTGCAAATGTCTATGGACGGTGGTGATCACTTAACATCAGGTGACCCACCTGTTCGTTTGCATCCTATAATGAAGAAAGGGGTTTTTATTATCCAAATATATAAAAATGTCATGATGTCAGTGTCATTATGTATGTTCACGATGAACTTGAAGACTACTAAACCGTTCTTCATAAAAGTTGACATTTATGTGTAATTTGGTCCAAGAGATAGGATAATTAATATTTCGATTGATTGCTTCAATGTCTTACATTACAAATTAATGGTTGTCAATATTGTTTTTTTTTTTTATCGTAGCATCGTAGCACGACATAGTGACTGCATTATGCCTGATGATAAGCATAGTACAATCCAAAAACATCGGCAACCACCGAGAGACAGATTACCCACCGCCGGTCGCCGCTGCCATGCCGGCCATAATGACGAAAATCACCCGGTACTGGATATGCACAGGCTGATCCCGAAACGTGACGCGCAGATGCGAGTCACTATGACGGGCTTTTTCGTCATATGCATGGTGGTTGCGACCCAGTCGGGCTGTAAAACCCTACCACCCCGCTATCGCCATAGCCTCGTTCGTTATTCAGCAGGGTGCACCACGTGCAGGTGAGGTTGGCTTGGATGTCTTAAGTCTTATGATGTTACTCGACACCCCTTACACCCCCAAATAAATATAAATTATAAATTTCATCGGTCTCGAACAGATGGCGCTTTAAATTAGTTTGTTGACAGAAAACTGTATTACCGACTGTTAGAGCATTGATTTCTAATTTTAAAGAGATAAAATTATACAAAAAAATATTAAAATTTAGTATCCCTTGCTAGAGCGTGGGAAATCAATAGCTGAAAGCTTCTCATGTGGTAATAAGTCTCAGCTAACTACTTTAATAATGTTTTGGAATGAGACATAACCATTACTATTTATCCCGAAGCAATATACAGTTGGCAGTGAGCCGCGAGTAACAGTTGTTTTCATATAGAATTGGCACAGTAAACTTCAGCGGTGTTGTTACAAAAAAGTTAAATAAGTATTGAGTACTTGCTTTAAAAAGGTTTCGTACTAAATCCACTTCGCTCGTCCGAGGCAAGTTCCCGTTATCCTTTTTCCGCAAGTCTAACCTAACCTAACCAAAGCGAGACAAAAGAGCAAGATGGCGAACATTCAGCGAGCGCGGTGCATTTAAAATGTAACCTATTTGAAGCAAATATTCAATACGTATTAACTTTGTTATATAAAACCGCAGTTGGTTAACTCGTGTATTGTTTACACGTGATAAGATTATTTTGTCTAAAATTTATTTATAGTTTTAGCCGACTAGCGATGTTTTATATACACGACGCGCGGCCTCGTTTCATATCTATTTATAATTCGCGATTGCTTATAAACTTTTATTGTGGTTGATAGTGGTTTGTTTGTATGAAGAAAAAAAAAACCTTGTGTGTTTTTATGAAATCACGTTATCGATCGCGGAATAGTGTATTTTGTTTATTCTTTCCTCCATTTTGTAGTTATAGTTTCTCACGTTTACATTTACCGTCTCGTTTGTTCAAAACATGGAAGAATATGACATAATTATTTATCAGAATGTCACTTCTGTTTTATAATTCTACCGGCCGTGTTTTTCTATACGGTTCTTTTAATTGTCATATAGGTGTTCGACAGTTATGTGTTACATACAGTACGTGTATTTCTATTCAATTCTACAATAAGATAAATTTGAACTAATATTTTAAATGTTTTCATATTTGTATGTTATTATTTCACATTTTAATTACTAAATCGATCATAATGAAATTTTTCATATATGTTGTCAGGGGTACAGAGGAGGACATAGGGTACTTTTCGTCCTTTCAATAAAGTTATAACGATATTTGTCGGCTATAAGTCTGAATAAGTGGTGTCTTTTCAGAACTTCTGTGAGCCGTGCTATGTTATTAGTTAGACGTACTCGAAATAAATGTATGGTTGATTTGTTTTTTATGAAAAAACAATAAAATATCTTCGTCAGCATATAAAAATTTACTACTGACAGCTTACAGTGATCATTTTTGTTTAAAAAAATGTGATAAAAATGAATCGAACAAAAGACGATCAATTAAATAGTTCTGCTCTCACGTGTGCTTTTCTAACAATTAAAAAAGCTATTAGCTTAACACATCTGTTTTTTTTAATATATATGTTATAAGAGGCAAACGATCACGTGGGTCATCTGATGTCAAGTGATCACCGCCGTCCATATATACTAGCAAAACCAGGAGAGTCGCAAGTGCGTTGCCAGCCTTTGTTGGTGAGAGGTGGGCCTCCGGCGTTCTCACTGACCGGACGAAACGCAACAAAGCAAGCACTGTTACTCCATGTCGGTTTTCTTTAAGAGGGTGGTAGTATCCCGGACGAGCTAAGCCATTCGTGCTGAAATCAGTAATAGCTTCAGCGTGGCTTCATAAGGGTTCATAGTTTACGTATATACTGCAACCAGGCGAAGCCGGGGCGCGCGACTATTTAGAAGGATATAGAAATATTATATGTATATTTAATAATATATAAATGTATGGTTGTTCTAGTGGCGGTGACGTGAAGGTGAACTCTCCACCGTGCCACTCGCCCGGCGCGATACTCCCCGACCTGCCGCAGCCGGCCGAGGATCCGGAGAAGGTAACGCAGTAGCTTACCCAGACACTCTGTCTAAACATTGTTGTCCTAGTGTGAATAAACGACTTGAAACACTCACCATAGTAACACCCGATGTAGGAGAGTAGTTAGTAAATCTAAAGATACAGTGTAATCTCTTTATAACGACTTTCAAGGGAGCGAGCATTTTCTTCACACATTCATTCTTCATAATAAAGTGTTTCCGTTATACAGAGCGAAGTGGACAAATAAATGGTTTTATGTTAAACCAACCAAGTTGAACTAATTTCTACTATATACAAAGTTTTTCGTTATAACGAAGGCTGTTATAAAGAGTTTACATTGTAGGTATAAAAAAAAACCAGTGGCATGATATCAGTTCACGATGAACTCCGAAAGTACTCAACCGATCTTGCATGAAACGTTGGCATTTATGTACTAGCCTCTGCCCGCGACTTCGTTCGCGTGGAATACATACTTTGGGCTAACGCTACCACGCAGCGGAAGCTCTCGAGAGAAAAAAGAAACATTTTTAAACATATTTCATTGGTGCTCCGTTCCTATTGGTCTTAGCGTGATGATATATAGCCTATAACCATCCTCGATAAATGAGCTATTTAAAACTGAAAGAATTTTTCAAATCGGACCAATAGTTGCTGAGATTATCCCCTACAACGTCACAAACACACAAACTTTACCTCTTTATAATATTAGTATAGATTTGGTCCAACTTGAGAGATAGGATAATTTGTATTTCCATTAATAACCTCGATATTTTTTAATTACAAATTGAACGATCGTCAATGTTGATTATGTTATGAATTTTAAGTTTCATCGGCCTCGAGAGATGGCGCTTTAAATTAGTTTGTTGACAGAAAACTAGGACCATCTGTTATAGATATGTCATAGATGGCGTCACGTTTTAATTTTGATTTTTTTTCTCATCTCCAGTTTTCTTTACCCCATAGAAAATGGAGTATATACCATTTTTGTAGTTGGCAGAGCCACGCTGAAGCTATTATTGGTTTTAGCATGAATGGGTCGGCTCGTCCGGGGTAGCACCACCCGACCCACAGAAAACCGACGTGAAGTAATAGTGCTTGCATTGTTGCGTTTCATTCGGTCAGTGAGAGCGCCGGAGACACATCTCCCCTCCCCTCTCCACTTCCTTCCCCTCACCTCTCCGCGAACCCCTCTCCATTTCCCCAAACACAGACTGGCGACGCACTTGCGACTCCTCTGGGGTTGCTAGTTATGGACGGCGGTGATCGCTTAACTACAGGTGACCCGCCTGTTCTTTTGCCTCCTATAAAAAATATATAATCCTATATATAAAAAAAAAACATCATAATTTTAATTCATCATGTGATAACTGAGCCACTGTAACGTGTGGCCGGATCAGTTAGTTAAAGTATATATATATTGCAATAGAATTACGGACTATCGAAAGAGGCGACCTCTGGCGAGACCCAGGGCTGGCTCTCGAGGCACAGGTTCACGCAGCACGCGGCCACGTTCGCCAACTTCTCCGGGGCCGACTTGCTCAGGTGAGTTTCCGAATTATACCTCTACTACTTTTTCGTACATAACATTTCAAATGATAATCATTTTAGTTGATTAAATATAAATAAAAAATACCAAATAACCTGCTTATATTATATACAATACCCCCTCATGTTTCATATAAACATTTAGATCTCAAAATGGCGGATGTTATGTTTTTAAAATTTTCTGTTAAATTGTGCATAAAGTCGATATTCGTTAATATCAGTGTTTTTCAAAGTGTGGGTCGCCAAGCCTCTTTAGGGGGGAGTCGTGAAGTTTCTATAGCGGACTTGCAAAAGTTTGACAAAGCTACTGCACTGAATAACCAATTAAGTTTTAAACGATTTATTAAGAACATTGTTAACTAAAGGACATAGTCATTTGTATCAAAAATAAACAAACGATAAAATAAACTTTGAGAACTTTTTTGTATTTATCAGAACCTAATTATAAAAATGAATATGTATGTTGAATTGAATATTTGTCAAAAACTAAAATACAAGAATAAAGCAAACGGGTAGGGGAGTCGTGCAATATTTCTTCATATTAAAAGGACCGTGTCTTGATAATGCTTAAAATACACTGGTTTATATGGAGCTTAAACGATTATGATATTCGTGACTCCATGGAATTTATCGTTAGGAATGGTACAAATGGTTCTAAACCGTTTCTGGCGACATCGTTTACAACAACACAACATGCCGAGTATATTGAGCCAGAACAGAGGTCCCGGATAAATGCTGTACCTCGAAAACATCACCGGTTTAGCGACTAAATATGAGTAGTCCCTTCGATGTCGTTATAACCGATTTTGACTGTATAAATAATTAGTTACCTGCCCAAACTTCGGACTGGTGTACTAAGTATGACAAATGGTAGGAAATCGTTTCATTCCAGTATTACTATAATATAATATAACTAGCCTCTAGATTTCGTTCGCGTGTAATAGTTATATTGGGCTACTAACGCTAACACGCAGCGGAAGTTCTCAAGAGGAAAAAACCTCGCTTTCGAAACATTCTTCATTGGTGCTCCGCTCCTATTGGTCTTAGCGTGATAATATAGCCTATAACCTACCTCGATAAATGAGCTATAATAATGCTGAAAGAATTATTGAAATTATGAGATTACCCCCTAAAACGTTACAAACTCACAAACTTTACCTATTTGTAATATTAGTATGAGAATGTCTATGTAATATGTAATAAAATGGTAGAAGCACAACTGAACGTCAATTCTCTCAATATTTTTGAAAATCTCCTTACCTATCGTCTGCTTTACTCATTCAATAACTTGTTTGTATGGAGATTTTGTCTTCGAATTTGTTCACTATTGCTTAAGATTGTTCAAACATTGTCTTTCATATAAAATCCTGTTTTGAAAATTACAAAAAAAAAAAAAAAATAGCCAAATAATTGAAGCCGTTCTGAAGTGACATTTTAACATATATTCGACAATTGATTTACTATTTATATTTATGCTCTTAGGTTATCCCGTGACGATATAATACAGATCTGCGGTCTCGCTGACGGGATACGTCTCTTCAACGCTTTACATGCAAAGTGAGTATATTCCTTACATTCTAGAATCATGACGACTCCACGATTCGATTCATGCCACTGTAGGATAAAAGCCTCTACTACAGTTTTATTCATTTTTTCTAACTGGAGATTGATTGATAAATACCTATTTATGAAATTCTCAATGTAATATAGAATGCTATCAATGCCCCGCCAATTAAGTCAGAGATATATATAAGATTACATAGTAGATCACTCATAGGACGATGGTCACGGGCATGTCTGTCGTCCTGGCAGTTTAAACTTCACATGTACATGTGGTTGAGGTGCATTGTGCCGATGCGATTCTGACGGTTGGTTAGAGGGTCTAACACCCACTTCTTGTTTGAGGGGCCTAACATCTTTGACCTCTCAGACCGCAGTCAAGGCCCCTTGGGGAGCCAGCACCTGTCGGGGGAGCAGGCACAGTGCCAGTCGGTGGTCCCTGCTCCCCCGCCTAAAAGGTGTATGAAGGCACCATGGGGTTTTAGTCCTCAGTTGCCAGACGGGATGAATATCTGTTAGGGATCTCCCATGTAAAAACAAATCACTCATAGTAGTCTAAGTAGACTACAGAAATATAATTCAAAGCCAAGCCAATATGATCTTTGAATAGGCCACAACTAAATTTATATCGCTTTTAAAAATATAAATAGTCTTAGATTTATATAATTTTGGTTTATTAAAAGTGTGAATGGGGTTTACAGGAGAATCGAACCCCGTCTCACTGTGTACGTGTGTCCGGCCGGTAGCAACATATATAGCGCGTTGTACCTACACGCATGTCGAGCTACCGAGCTGCTGCACAAGCTTAACCAGCTACAAGGACCTTCAGCCAAGGTACAGTTTATTCTAACTCGCTACACACATTTTCTGTATATGTAAAAACCCATTGTGAATCCCTTATAAAAAAAAATCATATAAGGGCACTCTTTTTATAGTAAATGAAAGATTAGTACAATGTTTATTACGGAATTAATGTGATGTACAGTCCCATGCACCATTATGGAACTTCATAAAACGTGAACTCTTAAAAAAAAAACATGTAAGGACACTCTTCTTATGGTAAATAAAATATAGTACACAGTTTATTATGGAATTAATGTGAAGTACAGTCTGCACCATTATGGAATTACATAAAAGGTGAACCCCTTTCAAAAAGATGTCTTTAGAATGAAATTATATAATGTAAATAAAGTATAATACATTTAAAAAAGGTTAATAACTTGTCAATTACAATTGCAGTGAAATAAATTATGTTTTCCTTGTAGTTTGGTTTAAAAACTCTCGCGAAAGTTTAACCAACAAAATAAAATTCACCTATATGTTCCAAATATTAATGTTATTTATATACTTTTTTTACATCCACTTACATGACTTTTTTATATCATAAAAGGCAAACGCACAGATGGGTCAACTGATGTTAAGTGATCACCGCCGTCCATAGACACTTGTAACACCAGGGCGTCGCAGGTGCGTTCCCAGCCTGTGTTCGGGGGAGGATGAGGAGAGGTGGGATTCCGGCGGTTTCACCGACCGAAGGAAACGCGACAATTCAAGCACTGTTACTTCACGTCAGTTTTCTATGAGAGGGTGGTAATACCCCGGACGATCCGTCCCATTAACCAGTAGCGATAACAATTGAAGGGTCCATTGTAACGTTGCTGAATGTTCTTTGTTTTTCGTTTTGTGATAATTGGGTTTATAAATGGTGAAAACAAAACCGCGTCTCGACAAATATTAAAAACATATTTGTAAACTGTGAGATATTTCTGAGTTTCTAATGAAGATTACTAAATATATATGTTACGTGATCAAATGACATCACAATTGTTTTGTACATTCATCATTATGGCAGTGGACCCATCATTTGTTTTCGTGAACACCTTGCCTTGTGGTTTTGTAGAGGGTAGAGCCACACTGAAGCTGGTTTCAGCATGAATGGGTCAGTTCGATTTGGGGTATTACCATCCAACCTCTCACAGAAAACCGACGTGAAGCAACAGTGCTTGCTTGCGCACCTCTCCCTCCTTCCCTCCCCCTTACTCTTTCACCCAAAAGCAGGCTAGCAACACACTTGCGACTCCCCTGATGTTGAAAGTGTCTATGGTGACCCGTCTGTTTGTTTACCTCCTATGATTTAAAAATAAAACTTATGAACCTTCACGCTTCGCTTCAATCATTTTGATAGACATGGTATTCAATTATCATTTTATGTGTTTCGACAGGACTGTGAGAGTGTGCTGGTTTCCGGACCCAACGGAGCCCGAGTGAGGCTCACGGACGAGCTTGTAAGAAATCTACCAGACAACTCCACATATCGGCTGGAGAGGATCGAGGACATCAGCTCTTTATTGCTGTGCGCTACTACCAACTAGACACCTCTCCCATTGGGCACCGTCTGTGGTCTTCGCATGAGCCCTAACCGGACGTTGACCATACGTTTAGTGACATATTTTAATTTACTTACCCTCACAAATCATGGGTACAATTTTTTATTCACAGTAATTGGTTAATAGGACAGCAATGATGTGATTGGTCACTGTTAGGGATCCCTTCACTGATTAGTTAATGACTAATTGTGACATTATACACACTAATTGGTTGATATGACAGCATTGATGCAATTGGTTGCTGTTAGCGATCTCTTCTATGATTGGTTAATAACGTATTGTGACATACTACACAGTAATTGGTTAGTATGACAGCAATGATTCGATTGGTCGCTGTCAACAATATCTTCACTGATTGGTTAATGACTTGTGACATACTACACAGTAATTGGTTGATATGACAGCAATCATGCGATTGGTTGCTATCAGCGATCTCTTCGTTGATTGGTTAATGACTTGTTATGAAATAATACACAGTAATTATTTGATATGCCAGCA
>JACEII010000113.1:831548-849875 GCA_014332785.1 Antheraea mylitta
TTCGCTGATTGGTTAATGACTTGTTATGAAATAATACACAGTAATTGGTTGATATAAATCTATGATTCGATTGGTCGCTGGCAGCGATCACTGAAAGGCAATCATCAGCTATCATTGATTTTGGCTGGATTTTAGTCTGCCATGTAGTGGGTTTTATATTTTATTCATAATCTTTTGTTATTTGACTCTATATTTTGTAATCTTGGTGGTGTTATACGTAATATAGTTAGTTCATTGTTCATAAGTGAAGTGAATGGAAAATAATAACCACGGAGCATGAAATTCTGAGATGCCATAAAAACTCCCTGGAAGGTTCTAACAAGGTATCCACCATTTTGTTAGAATATTGACTAACACGACGCTTAATATTGAAGTATTCGTACGAAGCTTGTAATATTATTGACTACGCGACAATGGCAGTAATAATCTGAAAGATTGATTGCGAAAAATAAATTAAAAAAAAAACACTTGTTTCTATATCCTAATGTTATATAATATGGGTGGCCGTATACTAAAATATTGCTCTGTACAAGTGAATTGGATTGGATTGGATCGGATTGGATGGAACATGACTTTCTGAGTTTGTCTTCATAGACTCTCTGGAAAGTTCTATGAATAGGGGACGCCATTAAAACATGAGGTCCATTATGAGATACTATTTAATAATTTACCATTTGATAATGGCAGTAAATTGTAACCAATAGTGAGAATTGAATGTTGAAGTAAGAGAAATTGAGATTAAATTATTGTTTATAACGGAAATTATTCATAAAACTCTGATGTGAATGGGAAAATAAAAGAATGTTTTGTAATAGAAAAGCCATTTGTATTATATTAATCTCGTTACTGTTAACAGAAGTGTGTCATCCATTTTTGCTAAACAATAAAAAAAGTTACTAGCCTCTGCCCGCGGCTTGGTCCGTGTGGATTAAATACTTTGGTCTAACGCTAACATGCAGCGTAAGCTCTCAAAAGGAAAAAAAGCCCGATTTCGAAACATTCATTGTTGCTTCGCTCCTATTAGGAGTAGCGTGGTGATATATAGCCTATAACCATCCTCGATAAATGAGCTATATAACAAACACTTAAAGAACTTTTCAAATCGGACTAATAGTTCCTTATATTAGTGCATTCAACCAAACAAACAAAGAAACCCTCCAGCTAATATTAGTATACACCGTTAATATTTAGTTTTAATTTACATGCAACATATTACTATGCATTTTTACTGTAAGTAGATTTAAGTTATAACGGCCTCAATAAGGCACCCAGAGACATAAATAAATTCTGGTTCAGCTGTGGGCAATGTCGGTGAAATTATAATTTATATGTGCAATAATTTATTAAGTTTATTTATAAGTTTGTATCATTCTAGAATGTTCTTTTAAAGTTTTGTGTCAATAGATTAAGTTATAATTAATTATTGCCAAGACAAGATATTGTCTATGCTCTGATATTACGAGTGAGGATAGCGTTTGATTGTCTCTGGTCACGACTTATGTCAGTGACGTTAGATAGATCACGCTTGAATGTAATAGATCAGTGATCTATATTCCAGTTTAAATTTAAGATGTTTCGATTAGCCTCTAGTTGTTGTATCCTCGATGTGTTTGGAAGCCAAAGGCAGCTGTTATATATATATAAATTTATGTGTATTTGTAGGTTGTTAATCAAACATAATTAACGTTTAATTAACTAAATTTTTTTTTAACCCGATTGTGGAAATTTCAGTTAATGATTGAAAAATTTAAAACACTTTGTTGAACAATGACCAAAGATGTAGTAAAATCTCTATTGTGACTAATAAATACTTTACAGCCCTCGGTCTGTATATGGTAGTACATATCCCCGAGGGGGGTTATTATTTAAATTAGATCCATATTTAAAATAATGATAAAAGGTATCGCTATCAAGAGTCGTATGGTCGATTGTTATCTCTGCTAGGGGAATCCCCCTGTGCTTTTAGAAGTACATGTCTCAGGAATGATAGATTTATAATCCAAATTTCTGTTTGAAAAAAAAAAAATATCGTAGCGTCCGCTGTCTATGGTGCATCGTACTGTCGGTTATTAGCGTTATCTCTGCCGGGGGATTCCCCATAGCGTTGCTATGTTTATTTTTTCAATAAAATAATCGCAGACACGGGAGTTTTAATCCGTTTGAAATCAATTTCCAATATACAGTGTTTATTATCGTTGAATTTAATTTAGTTATTTTATGTGATGTGTCTTACTTTTTGTATTATACACGATTTAACAATGTCTTATGATAGCAATTAATTTAGAAAACTACTTCCTAATATTGCGTAGTTCTTTTAGTGAATTATTTGTTAGATAAGTATATAAGGTTTTATCTGAAATTTGATTTTAAATGTCCAATGAATTCTACGGGGTTCTATATAGAGGCATATAAGAATACGATCCAATCTGTAATTATGATGGAAATTGGAGTTTGGAATTTTATGTGAAATTCTCTTTTTTATGTTAAATTTCAGATTGTTGATTACATTTTAATATTTATACATATTTGTATTTTAATATTTTTTATTTTTGCAAACTTTCGTAGCAAATTGATGCAAATAAATCAATTTTTATATCTGTATTTCGTAAAACAGTTCAAAATTTAAGAAGTATATTTACTGTCGTGTTTAATAAGCGGGGATTCCCCGCCTTGTATGGGAGTCCCAAAATTAGAAAACACGAGCGACGGTTTCATTTTTCTTTATGTCTTACTAAATAGTTATATTTTTTATTCCACTTTTGTGAGTTTTTAAAATATTTTTAACTGAATACTCGTGATTGAAATAGGATATATTTAGTATAAATATTGTCTGTCTGTACTGTTAAGTCCGGAGATTTTGATTTCAATTATAAATACGACTTGTTTTTAAAAAGTATAGTGCCTTTTACAAAGTGCCTTGGTTTAACACGTTCCTTGTGAGGAGTAGCGCTGTTGCATTACGGAGTATTAGGATAAGTTTATTAGATTTTTAACTATAACACACATATATTATTATTTTCTGTTATATAATGCATGTTTTAAATGTTAAAACATTAATGTATGTAGAAATAGATTTATTAAGTAAATAAATGTATATATAAATAAATTTTGTTATTTTTTGTGACCCTTCGTCCTTGTTCTATGGAAATAATATCAAATTGTACCGACGTTAGAGTGCCGCTGTATCTGTACAATAATATGCTAGCTTTGATAAATTACCATAATCTACTGGTATTGATCCCAGAGATGAATTTTCTGAAACATCTGTCAGGGGATATATCCCAAAAAATACTCATGCAAGTGACGTTTTATCTAGGGATTGTAGCCACCAATTACGCAAGACGCGTATCGTCTTCTAAAAGTGTTGCCTGATTTGCAGTTTTAAAAGAAATTGTAACCCTGTTATGTCCTACATCTTTTACTCCTTCCACAATATCTTCAAAATTATTTTTGAATAAAAATTCCAACTCTTAACACATTTTAAAGAATAATGAACGTTAGGGTCATCCTTACCTCTAGATACATGAACGACACAAGGGGACTTAATGTATTGCGTGCTTTTCTTTTGATATTTTGTTGTTGTAATGCTTTTAATAAAAGATTAGAAACTTATCTTAAGGACCGTGCTCTCAAAAGTTTATCTACATCAAAAAGGTTCATTTTTACTGTTTTTCGGTAAGAATTACAAGAAAACTACTCAACTTTGGTAAACAATAACTAAGTACAGAAACATTAAACCTTTAACGATGATGTACAGATGATCGTATTTTTTTTTAATTAATAAGTTTCCATTTAAAAAACAATTCTCCGTAGTCTCCTCGCGCAAAACAGCCTGATTTTCGATATGAAAATTTACGTTTTTCTTTATGAAAAAAAAAATAGCTGCTTATGCTACATATAATCAAGTTTGAATAATATGAAATAAAATCCAAGTTATGTATACTACATCTCAGAAAAAAATTATTTAGTTGTGAACAAAATTTCACCATTTTATGTTAATTACGTAGAACTCCCATGGAATAAGGTCCACTTTATTTCTTTATTTAGATTCAATTGAAACAAAGTATGAAAGAAGGATTTACGTTGCGTCAGACTGCGCCATTACTTTAATATTTTAATTATTAATTATATTTTAATACTTGCCATTCTTATAATACTTATTATAGATACTCTTTGGACCGCGCTTTGGCGTCTTAGTGTGTGGAAATGTATGTCGCTCTGCACTCGATTAGAAAAAAAAGACATCGCTGTAGAAATACGTATACACTTCACAAAACGTTTTGATCATTTCGAAAAACTAACCAATTTTTATAGTGGTTTATATTTCTAGTAGTAAGAGACACTGTAATTAGGTTGAAACAAAAATTCTAAGTCTGGTTTTTAATACGTTAGTTCTTTTTACGTTTTAACTGTAGATGGATTTGAGGTACTGTTATGGAACTTATTGACGAGTAGAAAGATATGTCGTTCTTTTAGTCCTTTTGTTAGTAGTGACGAGAGCTTACCACAGGACTGATCAAAATGATCTGATGACGACCCAAATCAAAAACTGCTATGGAACTCATTGATGGATAGAGACAAATATGTCTTGATTGTACTTATTTCGTTAAAATAACCTCATAATGGACTCTTAGAAACGTCTAGGGAGCTCCTTCATGGGTAGAAATAGATATGTCGTATTCGCATTCTCTTTATTAAATTTTATTATTTATTCTGAATATATACAATAATATCATAAACACGCTGCAGAACGTAGTTTGGTGGGTCAAAAGCGTAGTCAGATCGAGAAAAAAAAACGCTGCAGAATTTACAAATCAAAAAAATCAAAATCCAAAATACTTTATTCAGTTTAGGGCCTAATAAGGCACTTATGAACGTAAAAAACTACCACCGGTTCGGATAACAAGTCAGTCTTCGAGAAGAACCGACAAGAAACTCGGATACATTTTTTTTTCATATATTTACAATACATCATACAATAGCTTTTAGTGGATGCACAGAGAGGAGTCAATTCCAGAAATCACTATCGTTCACATACTGATCCACTCTATAATATCCTTCTGACAATAAAACCCGCTTGACGTGGGGCTTAAATTTAGAGTTCGAGAAATCGGTAACATGTTTTGGGACTTTATTGTAAAATCTAACACTATTACCTAAAAAACTATTTTTGGTTTTGCTAAGTCTTAAACATGGTACGACCAGTTTATTACAGTTTCTAGTATTTACATTATGCCGGTTTTTTTATTAAATTCATCTTTTCAAAGTTTTTACGGACATACATAAAATTATCAAGAATGTATTGGGAGGGTAGAATTAAGATACCGAATTCCTTTAATTTTTTAATGATTCGCGAGGTCCCATATGATATATTGCTCGAACTGCCCGTTTTTGTAATAGAATGGTGTCTACCTCAGTAGCCGTACCCCACAGCAGAATACCATAAGATATTAAGCTATGGAAGTAAGTGAAGTAGACTAACCTAGCAGTGGAAATGTCTGTAAACTGACGAATCTTACGTATTGCGAATGCAGAGGAACTTAATCTGTTCGCCATTTTTTAATGTGAGGGCCCCATTGTAATTTAGAATCTAGTGTATTTCCCAAGAATACAGTATTGTCAACTAACCCTACTCAGTTTTCTTCGATCTTGATTCTACTATCAACCTGTCAACATTGGGTAAAGTAAATCTTATACATTTCGTTTAATCTGCATTTAACAATAGATTATTCAACGCAAACCAATGACAAATTTCATTTAAAGGTATTATTCAGATGACCAACCTCTGTATCTATCCTTTTCATTTTAAATATTAGAGAAATATCGTCCGCAAAAAGCACCATGTCAGCAGAGTTGTTAACCACCAGCGGTAGATCGTTTATATATATTAAGAACAAGAACGGTCCTAATATGGAGCCCTGCAGGACACCAATTCACGCAAATGATCCCACTGAAGTTACTCCATGTGTGTTTTCTTTCTGATAGCGATCTTTAAATAAGAGACTAGAAGGTCGAAAGACGATCCACAAATACCATAGTGTTTTAATTTAAGAATAAGCGTACTGTGGTCAACGCAATCAAATGCCTTAGATAAATCGGAGAACACACCAATTGCATCCTGCGAATCCTCCCAGGCTCCCAATATATGATTTATGAGCGTTGCACCAGCGTCAGTAGTAGATTTCGATTTTGTGAAACCAAATTGTCAACCCTCCAGAAACTTTTGCACTGTAAAATATTCTACCAATTGTTTAAGCATAATCTTTTCAAAAATCTTATTTATCGACGGAAGTACAGAAATAGATATATAATTTCCAAGGCTACTTCTACAGCCTGATTTAAACAAAGGAACCACTTTGCTTACTTTCATTAGATTAGAAAAAGTTCCTTTTGATATACATTGATTAAATATATTGGCCAAACGTGGTGAAATAGTGACAATTAAGGACCGTATTACTATTACCGACTTCCCCATTTGTCTTCGGTGTGTTTTAAATTTAATTGTTTGAATGTCCTTATGATTTTACTTGCACTAATTGATGAAAATTTAAATTTGTAGGTGCACTCATATTCTTTAAAAGAGCTGCGGCACCCTGAGCTGATGATGTTATACTCATTGTTATTTGTGAAGGTATATTAGTGAAATAATCTTGGAAAACAGTTGCTACCTCTGAACTGTTTGAAATACGTACTCCGTCGACACTTAGATGAAATGAGTTATCGCTTATTTTATTTTTTCCTAGTTCTTTATCTATTATATGTCAGACAGTATTGGTTTTATTTTTAGACTTGAGAATTTTATTCTCTAATAATGTTGCTTTGGCTGCTAAACAAACACGTTTAAAAACTTTAGAATAATTCCTAACATAAGCATCAAATGATTCACTATTTGTTAGTAATCTCTTATAATATAGATCATACAAACGACCTTTAATTATTTTAATACCTGTAGTTGCCCGATATTTTTTTTACATTACTTTACACACCTTTCTTGGGCAATGTTTATTAAATTCAGTACTTATGATATTAAATAAGCTGTCATAGTCACTATCTGGATCTTGATTAATAAAAGTCTTGAAAGATAAATTTTGTGCAATATTATGAATTAAAAGACCTAATCTAGTTTTGGATATAAGCCTAGTTGTTTTCTTATAGGCACTACTAGGTTTATCACAATTAATTTTAACAAGTAGTCCTTTGTGCTCAGACCGTACCCCAGTAACAATACACAAAGTGGTCTTGAAGTCAGTAAAAACATTATCAATACATGATGCAGTTTGAGACGCACATCTGGTTGGCTCATTAGAGGATGCAGTTTTAACAACCTAAATAACGATGTGAGCATATTGACCTCTGGCAACCTACTTAAAATATCTATATTGAAGTCACCACAGATTAAAACTTGCTTATTACTATTAAATATTTTTATAAGAATTTCCTCCATTTTTGTAAGAAATGGTGAATACTTAATGATGGGGGTCTATAAACACAAAGAATTGAGAGACTGCTTATATCTTTTCTCTCTTTATACTTTAAATTATTTTTGAATGATATAATATGTAATCAACAAACAAATGTAATCTTTCAAAAGAATCAAGTACAAGGCTTATTGTTTATCAGAACATGTCTTAAGTCTTGTTTATAATGAAACGAATTATTTAATGAAAAGATAGAAATGCAAAGTTTGTCGGTGGAATTAGGGTTCGTTTTACACAAAGACCATCATATGCTTCCCGTGTACCTGTAGGTATAACAACTTACAATTCAGGTGTTTTGTAGTATGTTGTTTAAATACTTTTGATATAGAAGCACACGCCAATTTAAAAATGTCTGCCGCTCGAGGTGAGAGACAATAGTACATATCATAAAATTTAATTTATTAAAACCTAATCTATGACCTAACTTAAGAGATATGATTACTGTTGGAAGTGTCAAGAAATGTATCTTCAAATCGGGATTTAATATAGGAGGTACTTCTCACGTACGGCGGTGGTAACTAGTCTCCAATTCCTCGTATTGTCGCGTTGAGCTTCAAGTAGCCATAGTATCGAAATGGCTATACATAAAAGTGACTTATCACAACTTGGCTGCTTCCGTGTAGTGTGGACGGTGTATAAAAATAAATAAAAAACGTAAATAGCTTATATAAAATTTATTTAAATAATAAAAAGGCACTGTAACATTGAACTTATAATACTGTTCCCATGCGTATACTGTACCTATGTGATGCAAAAATAACAAGATGGTTAGGATAACAATGCAAATGAATTTTATTTAGTTAATAAATAAAATTAAAAAAATATCATCTTAACTTAAGAGTGCGTTATACTAAAAACATAAGCTGATGACTTAAAATAAATCAGATTAGAAAAATAAAATTGTACCGGATTAATGGATTCAATCAATTTTATTTGCCTAAACGGGTAATAAAAACTAACTGGCAACATTAAAAAAAAGTCTGTTATGAACACGGAATGTGTATTCGGATTGACAAGAAAAAAAGACTCGAATGTAGTCGTAAAATTAAAATAATCTTAATATTATGCGATATAACATTGATCATAATTTTTTTTAGTCAAAAATTGTATATTGATTCTAAGACTTTTGATAATTACATATAAGACTTAATTGATTTTATAACATTTTTTAGAGACAAAAATTGACTCTACACTATAATTATTGATGTTACATTATTATTGGCCTGTAATACTATTGAATTTAAATATCCTTTGAATAAATACAAGCAGAAAAAAATGGAATGATCAAAAACTTGGTCCTCCTGAAATGGAAAAGCATCAATTAGTTTGAAGATAATTTTGGTACATTCTTGCATTTGTTAACTTTCTTTAAAGCGTTCAGTTATCTATTCTCTAAAATAAAACCTTCCCTCCAACATTGTGGACGATAATAGTTACTGGTACGTGAATCGTATTAAAATCATCGATTATATTCGATTATTAAAACTTATCGAAATCATCCAACACTAAATTATTAGACTTGAATAGTTGGGCAACTTTATCAAGACACTACGACTATATTTCTACTGAGAGTTGCCACCTTTAATTTTACCCATGTTTAGTATAAAAATCACTGTGGAATTAACTAGTAATATCTACCAGTTACTCTTAAACTAAATTGAGATATATTGTATATGATTCAGGAAAGAAAATCATATTATTTTTGCTAAGCATCGTTCTCTTCTATTAATCAATCGACATGAATTTTTGTTAGGTAGCAACCCTAATTCTGACAGTCGCAAATAAACATGATAAATAGGTAATTTAATTAAATACAAGAATCGCAACCAGCGATTCGTTTAAATTAAAAAAAAAGTATTTTTACAAATAAACTAAACATTTCAACCGTAATTTATCATTAAAAAAATCCAAATATTTTATATTAAAACAGTCCACATTTAGTAATATAGTACACAATAGTAATAAAATACTTAAAAACACATATATAAATATATATCGCGTAGAAGCGATGTCTTATTTATCCAAATACAGTATATAAAAATAGTTTTTTCTTCTATCTCAATATAGAATAGAATATAGAATAGTATTTGTAAAAGCGGACATTTTGTTTAATATATTAATAATAGTACTTATTATAAAATCTTTTAAAATACACAAGGAATAGTTCTTAACGTTCTATTTTATGGTATAAAGATTTTTATTTCACTTCGGTAATTCAGCGAGATATACAAAAGTAACACAAACAAACGGCCAGAGTCTCTAAACGGACTTCTTCAGACGCTTGCTTTTTAATTTACGAAGGACATACTATTTTATTTAAATTTATAGTCAATCGAAAATCAAATATGAGACAAACATATTTTTTTTCTTTACAGACCTGTCATATGACGTCATGAATTAGATTGTTACTAAAAAAAATAGATGTTTTCGTGATCAAAATATATAATACGTTACTAAAAGCATGCTAAGCTTCCGAATGTTCACAAAGTTTAGTTCTCGAGATCATTTGTTTTTTCATTCACATAAATATAGCAAAACTTACTATGAAGTTGGGTGGACTTTGGTTTATAACCGTACAGAAGGATATTTTATTTGATAAAAGCATAGTTCGGTGAAGCTGCAAAGACATTTCCAGGTCAACAGTGTTTTCATTTCGAAAAAAAATAAAAAAAATAAAAGTGACTATAAATTTGTCTCGACACAAAATAAAATTTATATATAAATATTTCAGTTTTAATTACAATATAACTGGTTATGAAATTATCTCTATGAAAATTTTCTCCCAAAATTTTTTTTACCCCATAAAAAGATGGTAACCCTATATGTAAACGTCAAAATGTACACATATGTCAAAGTTGTCAGTTATGAAAGGTCAAAATATCAAAGTTGTCAAAAGGTAACAGTAACATGTTGATTCATCAAAAGGTTCAATGCATGATATATAATGTAGTCCTGTGAAGCTGTGGAGGCCTAGTAAGGCCAATAGCGTAGTCAGTTCGAAAAAAAAAATGATAAAGTTTCAAGATTAAAAACAGTATTTCAATGTATTTCTTTTCGTCGTCAAAAAATTAAGAGTATTAAAAATTATTATAATCACTATTCTGTATTTTGGTAAATTAATTTTGATGATATAGTCTAACTAGATGAAAATATAGTCAAATATTAAAGCATAGCATTTTAAATAAATTAAAAACCTCAGATAACAACGTATTAGGTTATATTAAAAAAAACCTTTAAGTAAATATATAGTTACGAAACAGAATTTATTAAAATATAAAATGTCACTAACTGTAACTGTAGAAGTTATGCTAAAATCTTTAAAATAAGGAATAAACCTTAATTTTCCAGAGAATTCTCTGGTTAACATTAATGTTTAAAATGTAAAATTCACTTATTGTTTTATTACATAGTTGCATAAGAATTTAGTCAAAGAAATATGTTCTTTGTCGAAAAAAAACACATAATAGATTCTTAGGACTTCAATCTTTGAAAGATAAAACATTCGTATGAATAAATTACTATCTAGGAGCACTAATTGACATTTAATTTATCAAAGCCACTGAACATAAGTCATTTAAGGCGAAATAATTGACCATGTAGATAGTGTTGCCAATTTGAAAATTTATTTTTTCGGATTAAAATTACTGATTCTTAGACAGAGGACATTTGAAACTTGTTTTAGTGGCAACATATTCGATCCAAATTGACAATTAAAAAGTAGTGTTTTTTTATACAAAAACAAAATTCAAAATGTTATAAAACTGTTGATACAATATATTTGTGTGATAAAAATAAATAATCTCATCCGTTAGTGTTAAAGATCCAATAATATCTGTTATTTTTGTTTCTTATACAGATTGATCAGTTTAATAACACCTTAGTATTCATTTATTTATTTTATTAATAACATACTTAATTGTTAATAGTAGACATCCATTATACACTCTAGGTTAACAATATTGCAATGGGCAAAGTTGTTTAAACAGTCGTTACAACATTGTATTATCCGTCACGACTCGTAAGCATAGTATTGACTGATTGTCAAGCCAGACCACTGTTGATCCTTACAATGACTATTGTTAACAAATAAATTTACCAGAACAATAAGCAGTGAGGAGCAAACATATCTCACTTTCCCCGGAATAAAGGCATATGTGAGAAATGTACCTTATAGACAAGTAAAAAGATGTCATATGAAGAAAGAAGTCATATGGTGTTAATATGCAATTTGTAAACACAAATAGAATATTAAAAGGACAATATTTCGAGAAAAATCTTTTTAAAAATAGCGTCATTTTCTTATTAATTGATATACGAGATATAATCATCCTTAAATTTTATTTTTACATTTATTCACACTCCAATCCTGGTGTAATCTACAATTATAAGAGGTTACTTTATATTAACACCACTTGTAATAATGGCCACACGAGGAGTTCAAAAAAGAAACATGGAAAAAATAAATATTTGAATCTTATTTTAAACACCAAATCTGTTTAAATTCCTCTTACGTATTTTTCAATATTTATATTATTATTTTTTTGTTGATTTTCAAGGACATTTTTATAACATGTATTTACATATGTACATATTAATTATAACTTATGCCTTTGTTCCGGGGACGGAGTGATACAGTCATGCCGCTTTGTGCTCATGATTCGTGATGGGGAATCATATGTGACAAGAGAACGTTTCTAGAATTATCGATTGACACGTGGAATCTTCTGAATAGTTTTGACTCCTCAAACTCCATCTCCACGGGGGAAATGGAAAGGCAGAGATGGGGCGAAATGGGAAGAGGGACATGGGACGAAATGTGAAGGGGTTTTGGCAGGCAGGATTCAGTCGAGATGCCTGAGTGCGGAGGGGGGCGCGGGTTCGACATAGTTGGCGGGGAGCATACCGGCGCGGCCGGTGCGATGCACTCTCCCCGTCATCCAGCCCTCGTCGATAGCACTCGCGTCAGTTATCAGATCACCCTCGCGGAATGAAACCTGATTGTAGAGACCTATTATTAGTCCCAGTAGTTCGTTTTTTAGAAAGCCTGACTTCCTCTCCTGGCTTTCATCCTCAAGTTGAAAATCTTTCGGTAAACAACGTTGAGTATGTTCAAACGACCGTACTTTAGGACTTCTAGGTTTAGCGACTTTATCACCTTAGATCAAATCATCACTTAACATCAGTTGAGACTATGGCCAGGCGCTAAAACCTGTGCAGTACAAAAACGAAGTCATTGTTCAGTTCTCAGAACTCATTGGGAAATCTAAGTTTATCTAAATTCATTGTGAGCTATTGGTTGCTTTTACGCTTACTGGATATTTTTTCATAACTACTTAAAAAGGCTTATAGGAGATAAACTTTTTACCAATTTTAAAAGGTTATTTAAAATCTTACTATTACTTTGTTCGCAATAATAGTTTAGTGCTAATACGTCGCTTAACGTGTTTTTCAAAACATACCATAAGTCTGACCTTTTCATAGAAAAAAAAATTATAAACCAAATCATGTTCATAGAAAATTTTCCAATCCCAGCTTAGTTAACTGTCACTCGTTAAGTTGAAAATCTTACGCTAAGCTCCTTGCGCCTAAAGAATTTCTTTTCTTCGAAGCTTAGCTTGCTACCATATTAGATTGCATTATCATTTAATGTTCAGTAAGATTTTGGTCAAACGTTAATACCTACAAAAGTATATAATAAAGTCCATGAAATGGAGATATCTTAATATATTAATCTTGTCTATACAACTGACTCATCCAGGAATATATTAAGCCAGCATTAGTGTAACTAGGACAATTTCTAAATAGCATAGTTCTGAAGAACAAAGCCATATGTAAACTGACAATGTTCTGTTACCTCATCGCTATCGTTCGCTTCGTAGTCGTACATCGCAATGAACACCCGCTGGAAGAAAAAAACGTACACGTGTTTAAATGATTCTTAAAATTCGTATAAAGACTTTTTTTTAACATGCTCAATTCTATACACCTTTCTGTGAACACAAACTCATATAAAATCAAATGGGAGTATTTTGGCGGGATTTTAGTCTGTCATATAGTGGATTTTATATTTTATCCATAATCTTGTGTTATTTGACTTTATATTTTGTAAATTTGGTGGTGTTTTACGTAATATGGTTAGTTTATCGTGCATAAGTAAAGCGACTGGAAAATAATAGAGATGCCACAAAAACTCCCTGGAAGATTCTAACAAGGGAGCCACCATCTTGTTAGAATATTGAAATAATCACACTCTTGTAATATTATTAACTACACGACAATGGCAGTAATAATCTGAAAGATTGGTTGCCAAAGACAAATAATAAAAAACCAAATGCGGCAAAGTAGGGATTGTACAAAATGAAATGTATATATATGGCAACACATAAATTTTTGTTTTTCCACATCTTTTAATTTTTTTTAAACAGGATTTTATCACGTACAGGGAACATAAAACGTTTGAACAATTCTTTACAGTATGGAAATAGTAGAAAATTGAAAATACATATCAATAAAGATATGTCTTGTTAATTTTGTAGATCTTGATACTATATTAATTTTTCATTTTATAAATTTTTTTTGTTAATACAGGAAACACATTGAAAAACAAAATCCTCTGAATAATCCTTTCAGATGAACAAAATATAATACCTGATTTTGAGAATTGGAAGGTGGTTTCGGCAGCTCGTTGGCGAGGGGATCGAGATCGGTGACGCGTCCAATCTGTCTATTCTGGTGCTGATGTTGTTGGTGACCTCCTGCAATAATTATTAATTGACTTATTAATCTAAAACCCGTTATTCAATGTCACGTTGGTCCAATTGCTAACCCTAAATTTCAAATTTCAATCGAAACGCTGTCACAATGTCAATATTAGTTGTATTAGACAAAACTAGATGGCGCTGCAGGTAAAATTAACACACGCTGGTGTTATGTTATTTGAAAGTGATCCATTATGTATAGTGTGAGTGTGTTATGTTACAAAGAGACAAATTTAAAAAAGTAACTAATATTACAAATGCGAATGTCAGTTTATTTGTTTATTACGCTTTCACATCTTAACTACTCAACCTATTATATATGTTATCAGCTGCGTTGAAAACGATATACGTTCATAATAGTATTGTCCTTGGAGTATAGACACTATAGGCTTAATCTACAATAAGGAAGTGAAGCCACGAGCGAAATTTAGTAATCTATAGAGTATACACACAAAAATATATTATTCAAATTAAGCTTGCGAAATCGCCAATAGTAAACAGGTACTAGAAATTGCACGGTCTCAGGCTAATTTTGTTTTATAATGATTAATTAATCTCAAATAATTGTCCTTATACTTTTAAGCATAAACCAACACTCGTGTCACGTCATCGGCTACTCGATGACAGCACAACGTTAGGAGGTAAACAGGAAAAATATATCTCATTATTCACACACTGAGTGATCAAAATAACCTATTTTACACCGAAACTTTATTATATTAATAATGGGTATTCCTTATGTGTAATGAAAGCATTGTCATCAGCTTATAAGAGACCTAATGCAGAGCCCAAAGGCCTCTTACCTAAGGACACTTAATCCTTAAACTGTGAGGTCAAAACGAATGTAGTTTTATTTTAGTGATCACAACATAAACGCTTTTTTTGGAATGCAGACCAAATTATTTTAATTATTAATACTATATGCTACACAAAAGTGGAGAATAATTATGACATAAAAAGTCAATCTCCTCTCTTTAAGTAGAAGTTCTTGTAGGTGGTAGAGCCTGCTGAAGCTATTTTTGATTTCAGCATGAATGGGTCGGCTCCTCCGAGGTAGTACCACCCCTCTCACAGATAACTGACGTGAAATAACAGTGCTTGCATTGTTGTGTTTCGTTCGGTCAGTGAGAGAGCCGGAGGTCGACGTCCCTTCCTCTTTCCTTCTTTCCCTTTCCTGCCCCTCCCCTTCTCCCATATACAGGCTGGCAAAGCACTTGCGACGTCCCTGATGTCGCTAGTGCCTATGGACGGTGGTGATCACTTAACATCACGTGACCCACCAGTTCGTTTGCCTCCTTCGATATAAAAAAAAGAACGCTGGTAATAAAACCACAACCAACCATGAAAAAAATTACACGAGAATACACGAACGAGATACGAAATACAAGCCAGTGAAAAGAAAAATAGATTCATAGACAAAGCAGAAGCGTATGTCACCGTAATTGTACAAACCTCTCTGTTTTCCATCGTTCGTACTGTTATATATCAATGTGGCAGAAGCTCTTTGCGTATTCGGAGGCGCTCTCGGCCCGTCACTCAGAGGATCGTAATCCTGAATCCTGCCTATCTTCGGTTGAGCCGGCACACCGTAATTCTGTGGATACTGCCCGTAATATTGCCCCTGGTAATCCTGATAATGGTACTGCTGTTCGTCCTTCGGTTTATAATATTGATCCTGATAACGGTTCTGGTTCGGCGTGACCGGTTGGTGCGCGTGCGTTACCGGTTGGTGCGCATGCGTTACCGGTTGGTTCGATGACGTGACCCGTTGGTGTTGCGCCGTTATCGGTTGGTTGTACTGCGTGACCGGTTGGTTCGACGTAACCGTTTGGTTGTGTGCCGGTATTTGGTGTGTTTCGATCGGTTGATATTGCGTCGTCGGTGTCTGATAGTGACTCTTGGGCGGTAAATTCGGTGGTGGTACGTTCGGCGGCAGCATTTCGGTAGCGTAATTGTCGATTTGTTGGTGATAGTTGTCGGCTGTCGGTACTTCTACAGAAAGCGATGGTGACAAACAACATATATTAGAACAAAATTAATGAAATGGATGGTCAGTCATAAAGATAAGATAGTCTGTGTGTTTCAAATACATTTTTTCACTATTTATATATGACATATTTCCGAAAACTACTGCTGTCTTTGTTATAATCCAGTGTTAATGAATCAAAGGCTAAATAGAAAGTTTATATGTTTTATATTAGTCTTTTCTTATCTTTCGACCGACTTTCCATCGTAAAGTTAGCCATAAATGGGGTGCCCATATATAGTCGTATGATTTATGGAATGGATATATTCGTTTGCCAGGCGAAACCACAGTGCCGTGACATTCCGACAGTCCCACATATATTTTTGTGCGAAATAATAATGTATCATAATTATTGTGCTGCGTGTATACAATGAAGTTGTACGTATTAAAGGTTATATTTCGTTTACACAAAAACAAATATTGAGTTACATAGTTAATAAAGGAAATAAATTATTTTTTTTTTTTTTTCCAATTATAGGTAATTCAAATTACCTATATAACCTTTAATAAATACCGCAACGGCACAAAATTAGAATTTATATTGACTTGCATATTCTTAATAAGATCGTTACTTACGTACATTTTTACATAATTGCAAGAGAATGTAGTTGTAATTATATGTAATATTAACTGTATATGAGTATCCTAAAATGACTCTTTTCACTATTAACTATCTAAAGAATTTTGACTTTAATAATTTGTCCCAAAATACTACAAATTGTTTTATCAAGAAATTTAGTAGTTCTGAGAATAAATTCTGTGACTTTTTGCTGTTTCTTTTTTTTATACCAGCTTTATTTTTTGCTCCACCATACAACAAGTCCACATAGATAATAGAAGTGTACTGGAGAATCAAAATCAAAATACTTTATTCAGTTTAGACCCCAATAAGGCACTTATGAACGTCAAAAACTACCACCGGTTCCGAAACAACCCAGTCATCGAGGAGAACCGGCAAGAAACTCGATAATTTTGATTAACACGCTATTTCAAATAAATTTAGACGTAGTTCTGTTCTTTTTTATTTTATGTTTTGCATCCTTTTTTTAACCACCACCATACACCAAGTCAATATAAATTTTAATAGTATTACAACGTTGAACGTAGCACACAAAAGCTGGTATCACAACAACCACACCCACCGACAAGCTCACCATCCTCATTGATCATCCTCTGTCGTTCCATCTGGGCTTTCTTCTCGAGCTCGCCATGGTACGCGACGTTGCTGATGATCTTCGTGTTAGCTTTTATCCGTAGCGTCTCCGGATCGTCTGCTACCTGTGAATGTAGCAGCATAAGCTATTAGGAATAATAAACTTTGTCGTTACGTATCAAAATGTGCTAAATCCAATTTCAATAATTCACATAATGTTCCAGTTTTTATACACTCAATGAGAGTGAGAGGAATTTTTTTAACAAATACTTTTATATTCTTTTTAAATAATCTAGGTTTTAGCATTTCACCAGTCTTGGGTAAATACGCCTGACTTAGAGTCGGACTGGCTCTTAAATGCAACTACCTTGAACACACCAAAAAGTGTTGGCGACAGCTTTTGAATTGAGGGTTGTAGATCGCCATACGGAGTTAGAAAAAGTCCCACCACCATGTTACAGTTCCATGACGATATTTTCCTTAACCAAAAGCCTTAACTCGGTCGCTAACATTCGAACCAACGTCCGTAGACGCGGTATCCCGAACACGCTATGAACAAAAACATAATCACATCCAATGTTACTCTTGGACACAGTGTCCGAACACGCGGTATCAATTGAACCATAGTTGTTGTCTTGAACTGCCCTGTGCTTACCAACAAACACAGCAACACAGCGTCGCCCTTATCTCGTGCAGTTATAAAAAAAGATACGACATAGTTTTACGAACCTGTGTGAACTTTCCCTTGCTCTTTTCAAAGTCCGCGTGATATTTGACGTTGCTCTGTAACTTCGTGTTCTCCGCTATCCGTTTCAGTTCGGGCGTCTCTGCCATTGTCGTCGGCTTCGCTTTTGGCACGTGACTGTGTTCCAACAACAATACACATTAATTGGCAATATACATAAGAATAGA
>JACEII010000113.1:849885-903184 GCA_014332785.1 Antheraea mylitta
TAGTGGCGACCGGCGATGGACAGTGTGTCAATCGGTGGTCGCTATTAGTTTTGGATTGCATTGTGCTTACCATCAGGCATAGTGCAGTCATTTTGCCGTGCTACAATAAAAAAAAACTGTTTCAGTTGTATTGAATTAAGTATTTGTTATTTCCTCTTTGAAAGATTTAAATAGCATATTTCAACAAATAAGTTTATAACTGAATTTAGCACTACGCCTTGTGTTCGACTAAATTTTCTATTGGAAAAAGCTTAGGAAATTCAATTTTCTTTCATAATACCTTTAAGTGACGAGTATTGAAGAATGCTTACATAGTGTGAACACTTACAAATCTAAACAAGTAATGATGTTTGTCCACGCTGAACACCGAAATTACCCAACGAATTTTCATGAAACTTGGTATTTATGTATAATTTAAGAGATTTTTTTTATAAATTGAGAGATAAAATAACTTATATTTCGATTAAAGACAACTATTTGTCAATTACAAAGTATTATTATCAATGTTGATTATTGTTATTCATTGTAAGTTTCGTCAGTCGCGAACAGATGGCGCTTTAAATTAGTTTGTTGACAGAAAACTGTAGGACCGAGTGTTAAAGATACATCATTGATGGTACCACGTTTTTATTTGGATTTTTTTTTCACCTCCAGTTTATTTATGCAAGCACGTGTTCTGTTAATTTAATTACTATGTAACGTACTTTTTCTGTATTCAATTTTAAAGCGGATTCATTATCCCATAACACCAAATACTTTGTCGTAATTTTAATTCAACGTGTTATAACTGAGGCACAGCAACGCGTAGCCGAGTCAGTTAGTCAGCTATATAAAAATATTGAGAAAGTTAAAAAATATAATAATTTTAAATATTGTAACATTCGTGGGACAAGTCAGGCCGGTCGAGTAGTTATAAATATTACAGTTTTTTTTTTAATTTAATAAGTATAGCTTAACATCTACGAACAATGCGATCGTGTTGGCCAATAATATTAGCGGACAGCCCACTGTCCCAATTCCCACTCTGTGTCAATTATATAACAATACACAGTTCAGCAACATTTCGAACGCGCAGGGTTGTCGCATTTAAAAAACATAAAATATTTTTTTTAATACCTATTTTTTCTTTTACTAAAAAGCCAAGTAATCATTTTTAAACCAATAATTATAGGGTGTAACATGTACAGAGAACAAGTTTATGTAAAAATACATATTATATTATATGAGTTGTTACATTTTAAAATGAGCTACATCGAGTTTTAATATATACTAATATTATAAAGAGTTAAAGTTTGTGACATTGTGAGTTTGTTTGTCAGGGTTAATCTCAGGAACTAGTGGTCCGATTTAAAAATTCTTTCAGTGTTATATAACTCATTTATTGAGGAAGGTTATAGGCTATATATCATCACGGTAACACCAATAGGAGCGGAACACCAATAAAGAATACCTCAAAATCGGGGTTCACGTAAGTATTATATATTTAAAAATACTTTCACCCTACGTAAACGAAGTTGCGGGTTAAAGTTATCGCTAGCCCAACGTAACTATTCCACGCGTACGAAGTCGCGGGTAGAAACTAGTAAATTAACAATTTGATAAAACTATAATAAAAAAATATGAACGCAATATTATCACACAAACATTTAATTTTTATCTATCTATTGCATATACATTGCAGTGTTGTATAATCTAGTATTTCAGTCCATAAACACAGATCTTTATATCCGGATTGCTATTCGAAAGCAAGAGCATTGTGCAAATGACCCGGCCCCGGCGCCGTGTGACCTCTACGGAGTAGAGCGCCATCTGTCGCCTCACAGGAGGCCAATGTTATAAATTTCAACTCTTTTTTCGGACTAACGAATAAGGTTATCCTTGCCGTTTTTTTATTTATTGTCACACTAGTACGCCTTTTTATTATTCTTCTAGCGGTTGGCCGCGACTCTGTCTACCTTTGTATCGTTTTTGTTAATTAATAACGGAACTTGTGTTTTAAATATAAAATTTCAATCTATATTACTCATTGATATTACTTAACGTCTCACAGACGGCAGACAAAAATGAGCGCATGATTTGGATAATGCAGTCAGCACCTGTTCGACCGAGCCTAGCTCGGTTCTTTAAAAACATTTTAAAATTAAAATATACTGTTAGGCTTGCCTCATAACAATAGCATTTTATATAAAAAAAAATAAAGATATCTCTTTTGTTGTCATTCGGATTCGAACTGGGGGTTAGGCGGATTTTCGAAGCAACTGATTTCCATCTGAGTTATTTTTGTTTTGACAGCAGTGGCGAAATTTACCTTTATATTCTAGCTGTATTTTTTCATTGCCTGAAAACTTAGATAAAAAACGTTTTCTAAGAATGAAATCTAACTAGATCGATTTATCGTCCCCGAAACCACCTACATACTAAGTTTCACGGAAATCGCTGGCGCCATTTCCGAGATCCTGAATATATAACAATATACAAGAATTGTTATATTATTTGCAAAAGTATATCACATTATTGTCTGTTTATATTATTATTCAACAAACAGAAACTATGAATTCAAATAACAGATGTTTTGGCGTAGAAGTAATAGGAACGGAGAATATAAATACTACAAATATGGTATCGGCATCGTATAAGGTGAACTTGTATTCAATTCTCTAGTACGCTAGACCGTTAGTATAGAATGACAACTCATTTTTATTGTATTGAAGGTTATCGACTAATTCAATCATTTTTTTAAATCTCTAGGCTTTAGCGTCTTATCGTAGTCTTAAGACTAGATTCATGGAACCCGTCAATTTGACGGAATCTAAATTTTATAATAAAATATCTCGAAAACCGTATGATCGATCTAACTAATTTATTTTTCAATTCTAGTATTATAAAGAGGTAACGTTTGTGAGTTTGTGACGTTGTAGGGGGCAATCTCAGGAACTACGGGTCCGATTTGAAACATTCTTTCAATGTTTTTTTTTTTCGGATTGACTGCGCTATTGACCCAGCAAGGTCTTAACAGCTTCACCGGACTACATTCATTCAATGTTATACAGCACATTTATCGAGGATGGTTATAAGCTATATATCATCACGCTAAGACCAATAAGAGTGGAGCAACAATGAAAAATGTTTCCAAATCGGTTAACTCTTGCAATATATACAATGAAAGTACTTTTTTCTGCATGAAATGTACCCTATGTACTCTCCTGTACCCCTGTCAATTTTTATAAAAAATTTCACGATGATTGTTCGGACATTTAAGCCACAATAAACAAAAATCAATCATCATCATCAGACTGTAAGAGACCCACTGCAGGGCCATAGGCCTCATACTCGAAGGAAGTTATGGACATAATCACTACATCAGCCCACGACGTATTAGCGATTTCAAACTCTGAGAAATCCACAGTTCTATATTATTACCACATACAGTAGTACTACAAGAACATTTCTCGGATTCAGGTTTACTCACGATGTTATCCTTCACCGTCAGCCGATACTGTTACCAATTTAACATTAGTAAATGTACGCGAATTCCGAAAAATTCGTTGGTACATGCCGGGATTCGAACCTGCGGACATCGAAATAATATTCCACCGGTCAAATCACTAGGCCACCGTGACTTCAAAACCACAAAAAACAAATCCATATATGCATTTATATTATTAGTTACGATGTTACGCATCATGTCATATTGCGTGACACAGTTGACTTACTGCTTATTGAGGATAAAATTGAATTAAATAGTTTACTACAAAGTTTTATATGACTGGATGCATGTCGATATTGCTTTTATATCAACACTAGCCTCTGCCCGCGACTTCATCCGCTTGGAATAGTTACTCCGATCTAACGCTAACACGCAGCGGTAGCTCTTAAGAGAAAAAAAAACCCTGATTTTGAAACATTTTCCATTGGTGCTCTGCTCCTATTGGTATTAGCGTGATGATGTATAGCATATAACCTTCCTCGATAAATGAACTATAGCACAATGAGAGTTTTTCAAATCGGACCAGTAGTTCCTGAGATTACCCGCTACAACGTCACAAACTCACAAACTTTACCGCTCTTTATAATATTAGTATAGATAATTGTTTTTTTTGAAGTGAAGCGTTATTTAAATCGAAACCGCCGTCAACAGCTAGTGTTTCAATATTTTTTTTAACTAAATTTTATAAAACGAAGAATGTTTTCAACAGAAATCGACACAAAATGAGTCTCAGTATACAGTCTGTTCTAATATTATTGTTAAAACATTAGCGGTGTTATTACAAAAAAGTTAAATACACGTATTAAATATTTGCTTTAAGAAGATATCGTACTAAATGCACCGCGCTCGCTCGAGGCAAGTTCGCGTTATCCTTTTTCGCGCGTCTAACCTGACCTAACCAACGCGAGACAAAAGAGCAAGATGGCGAACTGAATGTTCGAGCGCGGTGCATTTAAAACGTAACCTTTTTAAAGCGAGTATTTAATAGGTGTATTTATCTTTTTGTGATAACACCGTTAATATTTTAAGAATAATATTAGAACAGACTGTATACTAAGACGCAATTTGTGTTGATTTCTGTTGAAAACATTCTCCGTTTTATATTAATTGGTTAAAAAAAGGAAGTATTCAATACGTATTTAACTTTTTTGTAATAACACCGTATGTATTAACAAGTATAACGCAGTGGATAATTGTGCAATTTCTAAACAATGGAACTTTTGTATTTAAATCACTGGCTAGTATTACGTGACAAAAGAGAATAATTAATTTTAATCGAATGTAGTAATAATTACTCCACTTTAATTATACATAAGTTCTTTACGACATCGAATCACATCCAATTGTTTAGATCAGCGGTTCTCAACCTTTTTTTACTCTGCGACGAACTAGCATACTCTTTATAAATTCACAAGGCGGCGCGGTACCCTTACTAATTTACAAGCATTTTTATCAATTATAAAAATTACGCCTCGCTCCTCCCGCTGCTCTTCTTTGGCGAAGAGGGCCACTTCGCGGATCTACCTCCCGGGCCCTATCGCATGATACCCTAAACATCTTTCGCAATTTCGTGCATCCTGCATTTATCGTATTCCTTCTGTTATTGTCTACGCTACGGCGTTTTGGATCAATGAACCGAGGTACCGGAATTCGAAGTATGCTGGTAATGGTAATCTTAGTACCTAGTGAAACAGCTGAATATTTGAAATAAATAGTATTTTAAAAATCTCTTACTGAAGAATATTTATCATTATCAGCGTATAAGAGACCCACTGCAGGGCCATAAGCCTCTTCCCGAACGAAGGTATGGACACATCACCATACCAGCCCACGATGTATTGGTGATTTCAAACTCTGAGATAGCCACAACTGTATGTTTTCCCATATATAGTAATACTCCAAGAACATTTCTCAGGCTTATGTTTTCTCACGGGGTTTTCCTTCACCGTCAGACGATACTGTTACCAATTTAAATGAATAAATGTACGCGAATTTTGTAAAATTCGTTATTACACGCCAGGGTTCAAACCCGCAGACATCGAAATGTTATTCCACTGGTGAAACTAGTAGACTACCACTACTTAAAAAACTTGGTAACAGATGGACTGAAAAATATTGATACATATAATTATCATATTTAGATAAAACAATAATGATGACGATTATCAATATGATTGAATAACGTTTGTGCAAGTGGCTCTTAGAATTGTACTGTTATATTAAAGATTTGTGGTACAATTTGTACAAATATACTGGATTAAGAACTATAAATAAATGTTATGCTGTTCTAGATTTTTTTAAATAAAGCCGATATATATCGAGATATCGATTTTTTCCAATATATCGAGGTTCGATATTGATATTTTTATAAATATCGATATATCGAAAATCCGATATTTTCTAAAAATATCAACAGCCCTACTTCCACTGCGTGTTAGCGTTAAACGAAAGTAACTATTCTACACGGACGAAGTCGCGGGCAGGGAGTAGTTTAATATCAAATAACAAGTAAAAATACCATCTTTATGCATCTCACAACATTTGAAACAAGTTTGCAACATACTACACCTGAGAACCGCTGGTCTAGGAAAGATTTTTTTTTACAAAACGGTTTAGCAATAGAATTTTACTTTTTTAGATATATGACAAAAAAAAAATTATCATCTATCCTAATACTATAAAGCTTTATATTGAAATCAAACTAATCTCTTTTACGTGACAAATCAAAGGAAAAATGTTAAACATGGCGTGCAAAATATTGATCTTAATCGAATGAAATCATTTCATCATGCATACACACAAATAAGATCGAAAGTCATGTCTGTACATTAGATCATTTTATATAAAAAAACCCTTATATGTATTATATAAGGCCAATAAAATAGTTTTTAAAATTCACGTCTGCTTGTCTCTGCGTTTGTGCCCGCTAATCTCAGAAGCGCCTTAACCGATCTGAAAACCGTACGTTTTTTTTTATATCATAGGAGGCAAACGAAGAGGCGAATCACCTGATGTTAAGTGACCACCGCCGTCCATAGACACTAGCAACACCAGGGGAGTCGTAAATGCGTTGTCGGCCTGAATGCAATTTGGTTGATTGATCACAAAACAATTTATTCTTTTCATTCCATATGACGAAAAGAAATGCTCAGTCCCATAAAATCCTTTATAGAGAGTTTACACGATATATTTTGTTGTCAAGTCCATCAAGATTACTTTTTTATCTTTATTTTTGGCAATCAATCTTTTACATTATTACTGCCATTGTCACGTGGTCAATAATATTACAAGCGTCGTGCGATCATTTCAATATTAAGCATCGTGTGAATAAATATTCTAACAAGATTGTGGATCCCTTGTTAGAACCTTCTAGGGAGTTGTGGCATCTCAGAATTTCATGCTCTGTGGTATTATTTTCCATTCACTTCACTTATGCACAATAAACTAACTATTTTACATAAAACACCACCAAATTTAGAAAATATAGACCCAAATACAACAAGATTATTAATAAAATATAAAATCCATTAAACATTACAGACTACAATCCCGCCAAAAATTCCTTCTAGATTACTTTGTATCATTAGTTCTCGAGGAACGATAAAAAAAGTTTAAGCGAAGTCGGGAACATACACTGGTATTTAATTATATAACTAGCACCAGATACCATTATATTTAATAAAATATACTATATAATAAAATTTACAAAAACAAAAAGTAAAAAAAAACATATGATTCCGGCCAGGATCGAACTGGCGGCCTTCTGCGTGTAAAGCAGATGTGATAACCACTACACCACGGAACCACTTGCCACACCATATGAAAGTAACGATGTGTTACGCTATTCACGTTTAAAGTATTCACATACTAGCGTCTTGTATTTATAATAGACTTCGTTTTTATATCGTACTAGTTCATACCCGCGACTTCCTCTGTATTGTATATTACCTTAACAATATATTTTATTGTACAAAACATAGATCGCTGAACGCGTATCTATACTAATATTATAAAGAGGTAAAATTTTTGAGTTTGTGACGTAGGGGGTAATCTCAAGAACTGCTAGTTCGAATTCCATCAGTGTTATATAGCTCATTTATCGAGGAAGGTTATTGGCTATATATATTCACGCTATGACCAATAGGAGCAGAGCAGCGATGAAGAATGTTTCAAAATCGGGTACTTTATCCTCTTGAAAGATTCGGCTGCGTGTTATCGTTAATCCAAAATAACTATTCCACGCGGACGAAGTCGCGGGCAGAGGCTAGTTGTTTATAAAAATCGTAGCGTCTAATAATTTTAACTATCTGGCACCCGTAACTTCGTCTGCTTTGTATATTACCTTAATTGTTTTCTTGTATCTCAAAGGGATTAGGTAGCGTTTTCGACCTTCACCCAGGCTGTTTGATTTCTTCGGACACTTCCAACAATCAACGTTATATTTAAACAAATTTAAATAATATCTTGACAATTTATACACCTAAACCTTCATCGTGAATCACTCTATATATTAATCAAAACCGCATGAAAATCCGTACAGTAGTTTTTGAGTTTATCGCAAACAGACGCGACGGAGGACTTTGTTTCATACTATGTATTGATAGTGATAATTTTATATGAAATGAAGATGATCTTGATGGTTGTTTTTAAATAAAGACCTAGTGTCTAGGACGTAGATATAAAAAACAGGATGTATCGTAAATATACAAGATACAAGTGAAACTTTTGTATTACAGGAAATGTTTTAGTTAGAAAAAAAAAACAACATCGCGAAACACAATCACGCGGTATTCACAAGCGGTCACCCATCAAATTATTGACCGCGCCTGACGGAGCCTTAACTTCGGTGACGGACGAGAACCCGTGTTTTCAACACTCTCCCCGACAGTGTTTACCTTTCAAAATTCGTCACACAAAATGCTTATCAAACCGAATGCCCCTTGAAAAAAGAAAATGATGGAAAACTACCTATGTAATAGTTTTTTGCGTGCTACGCTCACAACGACAGGCCTCTATCATTTTAATTATCTATACAGATAATAATATTATAAAAGAGATAAGTTTGTAACGACGGACGAATATTTGTAATTCGTCACACAAATATTTCTCAAATTGATTAAAATACTCCTATGTTTTAATTAAGTTAGAAAAGTCCTGGCATTTAAGAACTAGTTCAATGAGCCCTTACATTATTCGTTCGACTTACTTGAAGATAAATTACGATCTCATCCCTTAGTGGAGAAATCCTACATTGGATACCCTCCCTTTTTTTTTCCGAAGTGACTACGCTATTGACCCAGCAAGGTCTTAACAGCTTCACCGGACTAATTTGGATACCCTCCCTTATCGGGGGATAGTGAGAGGGTTATGCCAGACTCCTACTGGTTAAAACTCAACTGACCCCACAGCGTGTATAAGAGGTAGAGCCACACTGAAGCTATTACTTGTTTCGGCATGAACGGGTCAGCTTGCCCCCAGTACTACCACCCGACCAGCAGAAACATCGACGTGAAATAACAGTGCACGCATTGTTGCGTTTCGTTCGGTCAGTGAGAGCGCCGGAGATTCACCTCACTTTTCCTCCCTCCCCTCAAGCGGAGCCTGGCAACGCACTAGCCACTCCCCTGGTGTTACAAGTATCTATGGACGACGGTGAACAATTAACACCAGGTGATCTGTGTCTGTTCGTTTGGCCACCTATGACATTAAAAAAATGTTGTGTGTGTTCTTGTGGATTCAAGAATGGTTTAGATTCACAATTGGAGTAGTAGAAGCTGCACTTGACTTTTAGGTGTTTTTTTTTTAAATTATGGAGGCAGGACAACGTCTGCCAGAACCGCTAGTATACCATATAATATACTATATAACATACATTCTGAGTTTTTGGCGGGATTTTAGTCTGTCATGTAGTGGATTTTATATTTTATTCATAATCTTGTGTTATTTGACTGTATATTGTGTAAAGTTGGTGGTGTTTTACGTAATATAGTTAGTTTAATATGCATAAGTGAAGTGAATGGAAAATAATAACACGGAGCATGAAATTCTGAGATGCCACAAAAACTCCCTGGAAGGTTCTAGCACGGGATCCACCATCTTGTTAGAATATGGTTTCACACGATGCTTAATATTGGAATGATCGCACGAAGTTTGTGATATTATTGACTACGTGACAATGGCAGTAATAATCGGAAAGATTGATTGCCAAAAATAAAGTTAAAAAAAAAACATACATTCTTCTGATAAAGGCTTATTTTTTCTATACCAAACATAAATTGAAATTTGAAATGTATCCTTTTTTTCGTTTGCTACAGACATAATAGGTTATCCTTGAACGCTTGAAAATTTTGAAAGTTCTGTTTCGATTTCGTTATTAAGTATGTCAAAATTACAATCGCGTAACAATAGCACACGTTCAATTGTTACATTTTAACACGTAAAAGGATAAAATATATCTAGTAATTATTTAAACAATTATCTTGCCTATTAAGCTGATATTTAGTAATTTTTGTCGTAACTCGGGAGTCGGCTATTAGTCCAGTCATTTAAGCTTAAATTAGGTAAGAATCTCCGAATTCGAGATACCCAGCTGTAAGTTTGTAAATACTTGTATATTGACACCCTAAAAGTTGCCTCAAAACCTACATATGGTAGGGTGTAAGCAACTATTAAATTTCAAGGTCAACAAAAATCGGTTTTTTGTTCTTTTTTTAGAAATATTTCATTTCCTATGGGTTTTTTGCTATTTGTGTTTATTGTCAGTATTGTAGAATACTAAATTCTCTACAAATTTTGTTTAAAAAAAAATTTTATACGGTGAACCGTTTTCGAGATAGAGGGCGGAGAGCGCGCGGTCACCGCATCACTTCAGGTCAACCGGTGCCCCCGGTCGAAAACGCGCCATATATTATTGATGAACTATCGATAAATCGATGATTATAAATATTTGTCAATTTTTATTAACTACTAGCTGACCCGTGCAACTTCGTCTGCACCAAATTGGTTATCACTGGTTTCAATTGTATTTGTAAACTTGAAAAAATTGAATAAAACTGATACCTGATTGCAGTCACAACTACCGTTTCCAATTGTGAATCCAAACTATCCACGGATTAACTGAAACATTACCAGATTACATGTGATTTTTTTAAAGAAGCCTAGTACCCGTTCGTTGCATCTTCTACCACTCCGTTGTTTGTAGTCCGGTGAAGCTGTTAAGACCTTGCTCGGTCTATTCAGTCAGTATATTATATTATATAGTAGATTATAGAAGTATCCTTTGACAAAAGAACTCTATTAAAGTTCAAAGTTTAAAAAATCAATAAACTATGGTCGAATGTCGACCACTGGGCGCCGACTAGTAATTATAAAGAGGTAAAGTTTGTGAGTTTGTGACGTTGTAGGTGGTAATCTCAAGGGTCTACGATTTTGGCCCCTCGACCGCGACGAGGCTCCTAATGATGGGCAAACACCTGCCGGGGAGGAGACGCAGTGTCAGTTCAGCAGCTCCTGCTCCCCGGCCTATAGGTGATCGAAAGCACCATGGGGTTTTAGTCCGTGTAAGTCGGGCATACCCCACCCTCAGCTGCCCGGCTAAGGTGGGTATCCGTAGGGATTTCCCCATGTAAAAAGAAGGGGGGTAATTTCAGGAATTACTGGTCCGATTTGAAAGATTATTTCAGTGTTATATAGCTCATTTATCGTGATTATTATGTATTATCACTCTAAGACCAATAGGAGCGGAGCACTAATGAAGAATATTTCAAAATCGTTTTTTTTCCTCTTGAGAGCTTCCGCTACGTGTTAGCGTTAGCTCAAAGTAACTATTCCAAGCGGGCGAAGTCGCGGGCAAAGTCTAGTAACTAAATATACGTTACCTGCATGATATTTTGACAAAACAAATGGTACGATAACGCACACATACGTAAAGTAATATTGTAACGCTATACTATCTTAGATAAAATGTGTAAGTAAGATGGCATATTCTCAATATCGGTCGTAAAAAAGAGATAGATATATGTTGCTTAAATACGTGCGAAATGACGGGGCAGACGTCAAAAATAAGGTAACCGACCAAGTTTTAACAAGGCGACGTCGACGCGCTTATGACGTATATATATGGTTATAATACCACTAGCCTCTGTCCGCGACTTCGTTCGCGTGGAATAGTTACTTTGGGCTAATGCTAACACACAGCGGAAGCTCTCAAGAGGAAAAAATCTGATTTTTAATTTTTTTCATTGGTGCTCTGTTGCGTTTGGTCTTAGCTTGACAACATATATAGCCTATAACGATCCTCGATAAATGAGCTATATAACACTGAAAGAATTTTTCAAATCGGGCCAGTAGTTCCTGAGATTACCCCCTACAACGTCAAAAACTTTACCTCTTTATAATATTAATAAGTATAGATTGTACGTTACCCCGAAAAATGTATCTAAATCATTCGTATTACGTCACAGACCGAATTTTAAAATACCTGAACGTATCCGAACATTTTATTAATGCAATAAATACATTGGTATAGTTTTTTTGTGTAATCTAGGTAAACGGGACATATTTGTAAACGCGTTGTATTGTTAACGCAACGAACGGCTTTACGGTCAAATCGAGCGTGGAAAATGTAAAAAATGTAATGTCTGTGGGCTGGTTTGTATATTGTAACGGACCGCGAAACCGAAATATAGTCGCGGATGGCGAAACCGGTGATCGTTTGCGACTTGTGAAGCGTTGAACCACTGGTCCGATTTGAAAAATTCTTACAGTGTTAGATAGCTCACTTATCGAGGAAGGCTATATATCATCACGCTAAGATCAATAGAAGCGGAGCATCAATGAATAATGTTGCAAAATTATAATTTTTTCCTTTCGAGATTACTTCCGTTGCGTTTTAGCATTAACCCAAACTAAATATTCCATGCGATCATCCGGTGCAGCTGTTAAGACCATGGTGGGTCAATAGCGTAGTCAAATCGAAATAAAAAAGCGGTCGAAGTCATGGGCAGAACTTAGTAAGCTAACTACATATAAATGGTAAAAATAATTACTGTGTATTATTATTGGGAGATATAAATACTGTAAAAACACAGGCCTAGCTGCGAGTAAATCTAGTAGTAACATTTTAAACTAATTAATTTAATAATTTCGTTATTATTTAATTAAATAATTTTAATTGTAGGTGGTAGAGCCACGTTGAAGCTATAACTGGTTTCAGCATGAATAGTTCGGCTCGTACGGGCTAACCACTCTCTCGTAGAAAACTGACGTGAAGGAACAATGGTTGCATTATTGCGTTTCATTTGGTCAGTGAGAGTGTCGGAGGCCCTCCTTTCCCTTTCACTTCCCTCTTCTCTCCATTCCCCCTATTTCCCCATCCCTTTAAACACAGGCTGGCAACGCACTTGCAACTCCTCTAGTGTTGCTGGTGTCTATGGATGGCGGTGATCACTTAACATCAGGTGAGCCGCCTGTCCGTTTACCTCCTATATGCTATAAAAATTATTAATTCATAATTTTGACAACATGTATTGTTTTTCTTAGGTTTTATATTCATCCTGTTACACTATAATCAGGAGGAAAATAACTCAAAAATGGTTAGTATTGTGACAGGACTAGCTAATTAGTCTGCATTCAGAAGCCCATTGTATGTGTTCAATCAATTAACACATTCATTGTTTCAACAAACAAAAGGTAGTAACATCTAATTAAACTAATTTTATATTCAGATTTATATGGAACTACGATTATTTATCTAATACTTTTAAATGAGCAATTCTTATACATTTTTATATTTGTATATATTCAGGATCTTGGAAACGGCGTCATCTATATCCGTGAAACTTAGTATGTAGGTAGTTTCGGGGACGATAAATCGATCTAAATTTCATTCATAGAAAACTTTTTAACTGAGTTTTCGGGCAATGAAAAAATATAGCTAGAATATAAAGGTAAATTTCGCGCACGCTGTCAAAACAAAAATAGCCCAGATGGAAATCGGTTACTTCGAAAATCCGTCTAACCCCAGTTTGAATCCGAGTGACAGCAGAAGGAATATTTTTTTTTGTGAAAAATGTTATTTTTCCCATGCAAACCTAACAGTTTATCTTAATTAATTTAAAAATGTTTTTTAAAGAACTAAGCTAGATTCGGTCGTCCAAGTACTTATATTTACACAACTATATAAAGGCTATGTTATATTTTTTTATTACATACTAACTGTGCCTGTCCTCGAAAAACCTTATGTGAACAAGCAGTGATTAATGGTGATCTGAATGTATTAAGTCTACTTACTTATCTGTTTTTCTCGCGTACTTACGCCGCTTCATCATTAAAGTTACAATAACTTTTGATAGAATAAATCGATTTTAATAAAACAAAGGCTAAGTTATTATCGGAGATATGCTTTATGATTTTCTTGGTGTAGTTTTACTGTAAACCTAGTACTTTTGCAGTGATGCGTGTTCATTCATACAGACAGACAGACATCTCTAAAAATGATTGTGATGTATTTTATTGTTTATTCCTAGATACCTGCATTTTTTTCATGAAAATCAAAGAAGTACAGACATTTTAGATTTACTTTCTTAATACTATATTCTTATTATTATATATATACATATAGAATAGATAGATTAAAGATCATATATAAAATGTAAGAGGAATGTAATTGTGATCAATATAAACTTCATTTAATATGTCATTAAAGTTTCAAAGAATTATGATTTTTATAAGAACTTTGTGTTAAGTGATATGCATCTTCTTGTTGTGGAAATGTGAGGCATGTTGTGTTGTATGCATGTGCAGGAAAGGAACAACAGATAAGAAAGTTTTATAAAGAACTTGTATTTTAGATCTGCAAATGAAATATGTAGTTGAGGGTGATAAACAATGTAGACAAATTGATGGGTATCAGCTAGTTTTAGTTTTATTTTTTATTGACATTTTAAGGAATTTGTAATTGTTATAACAATATTCATAAATACTTTTTGTGTTTTTAATTTGGTAAAATATAAAATGGTATTATTGGTGGAATATTCATGATAGAACAGAGAGGACCTGTACATGTTATAAGTTTCTATATTCCGATAGTTCAGAGGTAGAGAAGTGTGAGGCTTTAAAATTGATTATAGTGGCTGTTTACCTATCACTAGCATTTCCAAGGAGTTCTCAGAGTTCAAACAGCCTCTGGGAGGCTTCAAATATACAATTTACAGATACAAAGTGCACTCAATCTCAAACCAGTATTTTGTAGATGGAAAAAACATAATTGTGTTGTATGAGATTCAAGTAAAAACCCTTATATTGTGGCATGACTATGTGACAACGTAAAACACTGGGTTATGCATTTAAAAATGTATGATACTTACAAATTCAGAATCAATCAATGTTCCAGCAAATTGGTCATTTGTTATTAATTTACTGTTGTAGTTATAATTTTTTTTTTCTTTATAAGGTGATTTGAATTTCAAACAGACTATTCTTTGTTGCTATCACTCATTATATTGAGATGAAATCACACAGATCATAGGTTTTTTTTCTATGTGTTTTAGCAGAAGAAATTATAATGTTAGTGTTGAATCTGGTATTTATAAACTCCAATGATTGCCATCCCATTACCAGTAAAGCTATAGAGAACTTTGCAATTAACAGCAGTAGTAAAAAAATGCAATTTAAAAACGATTTGAAATAAACATATTTTGAAAGAGTGAGCCAATGATCATCTAGATTTTTCATAGCTACCAAGCTAACATGTATTCTAATTATCCAAAAACTGTTTTTGACATTGTGATATTGACATGGTGGGGAAAATTTAATATCCTCCTAGTTATAATAAAAAAAAAACCAAACAAAATTTAAATATAAAGTTCCGCAGCTCACAGCATTTGACTCACAGCAGAGGAAACTAGTTAATTGGATCAATTCGTTACGAATTTATATCTGCTTGCTCACAGGGAATTTTTGTTAAATCTATTAATAGACTCATGAGTAATTGTTACTAAAGTCGTTTGTTATTTTCAAACAGGTAATACTGGGAAATATTTCTAAGCCGATTATTCATGTTAATTTAAAAATAGCAGGAGTCTTTCTGTTTGTCAATTTTATAACTAAACCTGAACAGATCTAATTCAAATTTAGCACAGGAATAACCTGTGATCTGGTGAAAGGCTACTATTTTATAAAGAAATAGAACAAGAATGATCAAAGCAGAAAGATATTTTTTAATAACCAAAATCAATTTCTAAGTTTCGGTTTTTTTTCATACTTATTCTTCTGTTCTGCAGACTCTTAATCGGAAATAATTTTTTGCTTTCGCTTTTTTCTATTCATACAATAAATTCATACAATAGTATACGTGAAAAACTCATGTCTGTGAGCAACTATTTAGTATTATTTTAACTTAACTTTTTTTTTTATTTGAATTAAGTATTTACTATTTTAGAGTGGATTGTTTAATGATGTTATTGCCTTTATGAGTTTTGGTTGTAAATTTACAGTGTATAGTACATCTGTTTACTTCACTAAAATAGCACAATGTTTAAAACATTTATGTAGAGCTTTTGCTTACTGCTTTCATTACCTTTATCTAAATTTAACCTATACCCTTATAATAACACTATTTTTCAAGATAGAAAGTTCTATCCTTATATGCATAGAAATTGTATGGAAATTTTCTTAATCTGTTGAGTAGTTTATGTGAAATAGAAACAAACTAACACTTCATTGACAATATTGTTCTAATCTAATTGAATATTTCTACATACTTTCAATAAATAATACAAATTCTGCACTAAGAATTAAACCTAGCTACATTGAAGACTTCACAAGCATACTATTTGTGTTAAAACCTCTATGGTCTAGATGTGTTCAATGAGGCTGTCATTTTATATTCTAAAATGAAATGTATTTAAAATTTAAGTTGTAGTAAGAATGTCACTGTTGTCTTCCAATATATTGTCTTCCAAGCTTGTTACACAAGTTTAATTGAATAAAAGTTATTTTTGTATTGATTTTATAACATGACTAATATTACTCTATCAAATGCGATACTAAGTATACAATTATTCAAAATTTGTGCTTCATGCAAATAATTTTCCTTCATGGAATTTAAGCCCGTAATATTTAACATATTGGGGCAAGGATTGAATTACCACTTGGTCATCCCCAGATCGTTTTACATACATCTTCTTAAAATATACTATTTTAAAACCTTTGTCACTAAAATTAATGATCATTGCCAATAATAAAAAAGTTAAATAATGACTTAAAATGTGTTTACTCTTTTGTCCACCTAATTCGATTCTTATCAGCACTTTGATTACATAAATACATCTTATCACTAAACTAGGCGATAAAGATAATAACAAAGCAAACACAATGACTACAGAGTACGAAAATAAACTGCCTGCTATTTTAATTTCCGTTAATGGTGAAAAAGAAAAATTATTTAGACGTTGGAAAGAAAGATCAGTAAATATGAATACAATCGATATTATTGGATACAAGGTCGCGTGTTGCCTTAGATGACTCTAATTAGGCAAAAGGTCGAAGTAAATACAGATATGGTGTTATTGTCGGCATAGGACAATGATATCAGAGTCAATTTATATAATTTAATGAGTCACGCGTCCGGCGGTATTGTATCCGAGCATATCCCATAGGTACCGAAATATGTTCGATATCTGGACCAAAAAGTTTTTAGAACTAAAGTTTGAATTCAAACTCAAATAATCAAACCATAGACAACGTTCCAAATTAAGTTACTGGTTAGGGTAGGGCAGGATTTTTCATTAGGAATGCGAGTGAAAATTACCTTGTCCAAACATTTCAATTCTTCAGTCGGATAAACAGTTTTCTCGCACCTTGCGCAAGTTTTATTCATGGTGAAAGTTATATTAAACAACAAAACAGTGATAAAATAACTTCACAGTTGTATCACAGAGTAACACAAGTTTTCACAATTTATAAAATTTATAAATCACTTGAAAAACACTCCCGAGCACGATTTTCGTAGCATCACCGAACGCGCATGCCAAAAAATGACAAATGGCGGCCGTTAGGGTTACCCTCTCCAATAAATTATTTAATATATTACCATTTCAAAAGATTGTGATAAGAAACAAAATAAAAATTATACCGCATTTTGAAGTACAGTTGTTTTTATATGACTTTAGATAACGAATACAACTATAACTCAAATAAAAGTTATAAATACCTATTACAACTTCACAGATAATAAAGATTAATAATTATCGTTGCACCTATAAAAATGTTTTACTCATAAAAAATATTATATTCACCAGATTTGTATGTATTATGCTAAACTAAGTTTCGAACTGAACAAGTAGTCACTAAGGAATAAAGGACCCCAAGCTGCAGTCGTAAATGAATGTCACTTGGCAAAGAAAATTTGCTAAGAACACTTATTCAAATTGCTGTCAGTTAAAGGCAACATGGCATCGATTGTATTTCGATCTCATCAGTTGGTCAGTAATTTATAAAACACTAATGATAATAGTAATTTCATTGTTATGAGATCTGAAGGGATATGTTTCAATATAACGTAAATTGTTTTTTCGTGGTAGATTCAGTCTTACATATTTGTTAATTTATTTATTTATTCATGAAGGAGTCGCGACCCACGATAAAATGTGATTCAACCAACTTCGTCAAAAACGTATCAAGCGTCATCAATCTTCACGAAATTACCAATTGGCTCTAGACTTGACATTTACTTGTCGATCCTGTGGGCGAGGCTGTCGCTCCCGAATCGGATTATATAGCCACGAAAAGAAATGTCTCCGCTAATGCTGCTTAAATCGTCTTTCGTAGACGTAAAGGCCATTATTATTATTTGTTAATTTAATTTAGTTTTATGTTATGTATGAGAACAAATTCAATTTTCGGTTGAACTAATTTTCAATTTATTTTATGGATAACTGTTGCTAGCAAAACCAAGAATTGCAACTCTAAGGTTCATCTGGAAATAAAAAACATATCTTAATTATGTTACTAATATTAAGAAGTAATAATGGTCAAAAATGTTTATAGATAATTACAATTTAGCAATATGTATTTTAAAATATACAGATATAACTTTTTGTGATTATGGTATAGTATATACAAATATATCTAATTGAATGTTAATAAAATAACAAGATCTGCTTTCCATTTGCGATAGCATTATTTCGGAATTTCAAATCTGTTCTTCCTATAATAATCACTAAATATTAATTACACGATTTAATTAAATCTCATATACTTACTATGTTAAAAACGATAACATTTCATTATAGCGATTTGCTTGTTTATAAATAAGGTTATGTGCTATAAAATGTAATGTAAGCATATATATTTTTAATTTTATGCCATTTGTACATTTTAAAGACAACAGGTAGATCGCTTCTTGCAGTGCGTTCTAACTTTCTCTTTTCTTCATGTTACATGCACGGAACAAAGAAATAAGGAGGACATGTGTAAAAATATTTTCGTTCTACACATATATTAAGGCAGTGAAGTAATTCTTTGAATAACAAAAAGTTACAGTGAAGTTTTATTAAATAATAACAATATATATCAGTATAAAAAGATTACAAGCAAGGATATTTCTCTTTTTGCAAAACTGCCAAAGCTTCATTAAACAGTTGTTTCGATGTTTGTATCATATCTGTTAGATGATTGTAATCATCTTGTTTTTCCTCTTCTATCATTTTCAATTTGTCTTCCATGATCTTTAGCTTCTCTTCTGTCAATTCTAGTTTGAACTTTAAATCTTCTTTATTCAAACTCTCGTATCCTTCTATTGGATGTGAATCGGATGTTGAGCTCTCACTAGGTTTTTCTGCAACAGCGGTTATTGTTGACTGCTTTTTTGTGAAAGAACTTGAGCCGAATATGTCAAATTGAGCTTCCTTCTGTATCGAAGTTTTAGAAATTCTAGAACCTCGTTTTGACTCCTTAATTAACTTTAATTCCTCTTCTAATTTACATACTTTCTTTTCTAATTGCCTTTTTCTCTCTCTCAACTTTCTATGGTTTAATTCTAGTTCTTCCCACTTCTGTCTTTCTTTGTCGAGTCTTCCGTTTAAGGTAACGACTAATTCGGACAATTGCTTAATTTCGTTATCAGTAGCTGTTTTCATTGGAGTAAAGAATATGCTTTGCAGAGAGCACTCTTCATATCTTAACAATTGTGCTCTCAGTTCATCAATCTTTGTCGACTTCTCGTTTGCCTGTTTTTTTAATGCATCTATTTTTGAATCTGTGTTTTTTATTAGTTTCTGGTATTCTCCCATTTCATTGTTTATTTTATTCATTTTTGCAGTGTTTTCTTTTAAAATGTCTTGATAATACAGCTCGGAATTTTTGATTTGGTTCTGAAAGATAATTAACGTGTAAGACAGTGCTTAAAACGCAGTCTTCAAATATTTTTTATACCAATAATTTTTGTTATAATTTATAATATATATTCGTAATACCACTATCAATATTAAATACAACAACATGTCATTTGGATTTATCGTAGTCCAGCGAAGGTGTAAATGCCTGCAAGTTCAATAGCGTAGTCAGTTAAATAAAACAAGGACTTGTATTTGCATATAATTATGTGTTTCTATGTTAAGTGTGTCTATTTACTGACTCGATTTAATTGCTAATTTATTTTTGTATTTTGTTGTTTTCGCACAGATATCATTTGGAATTGACAATTTGAAGGGAGAGAAGGAAGTTCGCAATTTGATACGATTCACTACTCCCTTGACCTGTTTTGCATGAGCATTATATAAAAGCCACCAAGATTTATCAGTCATGACTTAGTTATAAGTCAGCTAGTCGTAATTATTTCAAAATGATTTAGATGCAAGTCAGAATCGTAACATCATATTGTATGAACTCAATTATTGGATTGTAATAACTACAATAAGAAATATATAATATATATTTTAGACCTAATGTTGTCCCAATATTTTCAAAATGAAACACCATACTTATAATATCTTTTTATTTATCACATTATTGACTGGCAACGTCGGATCTTCGTTTCCTTTAACTTCGTTACTCGCACGCACACAGTCACGCCAACCATATTTGCATAAATAGAGAGAGACAAAATCACATAGACGGTAGAGAGAGAGGAAAATACATGGACTTAATATAGTCTATATATTAAGTCCATGGGAAAATAACGCTCTTTCCATCGACAATTTTATATTAGTCAACTCCTTCTCTAAGCCGTATAAAGCTGGATATATTCTCAGAATAAGCCACCTTGTATAATTCTACTTACACAATCTTATTTATGATCAAAAAGAAATTGTAAAGAAACACAACAGAAATGAAACTTTAAATGAATTAATATATAAATATACCGATCTGTATCTGGTCACCGACGTTACAAAATGTGCAAGTAATTAAAAAAAAAAGCAAAAAGCCAACGGGATGTGATTTTCCCCGCTCATCCATCTAATTACTGATCACGTCCGACATTGCTTAACTTCAGTGATCGTAAGAGAACCGATGTTTTTCACACAGATCACCTCACACATATTCCTATATATACACATCTGGTAGAAGGGTTTTTTTTCCTTTATTCGAATCGAAACGAGTAGTTTAGTTCGTTTCATTTCCGATATACATGTAAGCGTTTATGAATCATGCAGTTTTAATTTTATGACTCACAAACGAGTACATGTATATATAATAGCTTAGAATAGTTTAGCTAGGTCAGATACGGGAATTCGCTAACAGCCCAAGCCTAGATGTGCCGTGCACCCTCGAGCATGTTACCTAAACAAAATCGGCTGAGTGCCTTAAGCGCTCGCCTTAGTAGTCCGGTGAAGCTGTAAAAGCCTTGCGAGGCCAGTAGCGCAGTTAGTTAAAAAAACCGACGTTTCCAACTCTCCACGTGACACAGTGTTTACACCCATCATTTTTTGACATACAAGAAGGTTGCGGTTTAACTTCATTTTAAGAAGTTGAAATTCAAAAGTCGTCTTTCTTTCTGTATAAACTGACAAGTCGAGACTAATATTTCTGTTTAAACCAGTCTATTTTGTGTCACAATTATCAAACCAATTGAAGAAGAAAATTTCTAGCTCTTAAATAAAGCTTACTCTTTGTTCATTAATCAGTAGGTCATCATGATTGCTCTTCTCCGCGTAAGTCTGCATCTTCTGCCTGATCATGATCGCATCACATTCCAAATTCTTAATTCGACATCTTGCTCCCTCCAACTTCTTTTTTAAGTCCTGGTTTTCTGCCTTTAAAACTTCTAACTCTTTGATAGCTTGGTCCGCTTCTTTCTTTCTTTTCAATTCTAATTCCTTTATAACCTAAAAGTTTAGGAAAAATATATATCAACATTGTCTACAACGCAAGAACATCAATCTTAATTTAATTGTAATAAAAACCATGAATTACTGTAATCAGTCATGCAGTATTGTCTTGTGGTATTAAGTATTTATTGTAGTGTAGGTATTATGGGGTGTAAGGGGTGTCAAATAAGACTTGAGACACCCAAGCCAACCTCACCTGCACGTGGTGCACCCTGCTGATCAACGAACGAGGCAATGGCGATAGCGGGGTGGTAGGGTTTTACAGCCCGACTGGGTCGCAACCACCATGTATATGGCGAAAAAGCCCGTAATAGTGATTCGCTTCTACGGGTCGCGTTTCGGGATCAGCCTGTGCAGCATATCCAGCTTATTACAGGCCGGCATGATAGTGGCGACCGGCGATGGACAGTGTGTCAAACGATGGTCGCTATTATTTTTGGATTGTACTGTGCTTACCATCAAGCATAGTGCAGTCACTTTGCCGTGCTACAGTAAAAAAAAAGGTGTAGTAACAATAAATTTAAATGAGATCCATAATCTTTCTTTAATTATACAAAAAACTTGGAGTGCATAAGTAAGGTGGTATGTGCTTCTAAACGTATTTCTTACATGAAAACTGGAATTACGTATATCATCATCAGCACCATTTTTATTAAGATGAAAGTAATTCTAATTAATACTGGTCCCGGTTCTAATAAGACATCTCGTACCGGAAACGTGTTCTACAATTTATGCTGAAAATAAACGATAAAGAAAAAGTGTGTACCTGATTTTGATCTCTCCTCCTCACTTCGACTAGGTCTTTCTGTTTTTTATTTAGCTTGTCCTCCAATTCACTAACCTTTGCCTGCAAAAGTAAAATTTGTTGGGCTCTCCCTTTCCAGCCAGCTACATCATTTTGTAACTCCTTGATACTTGTGAATTTTTCACCAAGCTCTTGCTGCAGTATCTTTGTTGCGATTAGTATGTCGTTTTTTAACTCCAGATTTTTATTTTTACTTTCGTATAGTTTCTTATTAACAGCTGCTAATTTATTGTTTAGCTCCTTTAGTTCATCTGAACTGACATCGACAGGTTCTTCTTTACATAGGCAAATATTTAGCTTTTCGTTTTCTTGTTTGATAATATCTAGTTGCATAATTTTTCTTTCTAAAGCAGCGTTTTTGGTTTTATAGCTTTCCACTTCAGCGACTAGGTGACGGTTCTGTTTGCATAAATCTGCGATCTTTGCGCTAATGATACCTGCAGATTTTGAAGATATTGCTGGACCACTGCCAGATATTATATCTCGGATGCGTTGGTTAAGATCGCTGATAGTTTTGTTCAGTTCTTTAATATCCTGGTCTTTGGTAAAAACGCATTTACGTAACTGATTGTTTTCGCAAGTCATTATCTGTACCGAAAAAGGTTTGATAAATAATTGGGAATGTATAACCATGATTAAAAATTTTATTAGCTATAACTATATAGCTTAAATTTATAGACAAAGATTTAAGGGACGATATATGATAAGTCACAAAAGCAAAGATTTATTCTGATTGGAAATTAATGAATGAATGTAAGCTTAAAATAGGACCTTTAACTGTTCAATCAAATGGGCATTTAGTTCAGGTGGATACAACGCATCTTCAGGATCAGGTTTCTCCAGATCGGCAAGCATTTTTAGTTTCATTTCGTCAGTTTCGTCAATTTTAACAGCTAAGTCTGTAAGCTTTTCTGCATTGCCTTGCTTAGCAATTTTTATCTTTGTTGTAGGGTTCATTTTTTGTTTTTCCATTTGAATGTAACGGTTTCTCGTACATACAAATACTAGTTTCTCGTTTTAATTTAATGTCAATATCTATACATTGTCTGAATGTTATTGTCCATGGTTACTCGTTTGATGTATTGTTGTGTACCTTTTTCTATATAATAAGTATACCTATTCCGTGATTTGAGTCGTTACAGATATTCAATTTTTATACAACGAGAAAGAGTTTTTAGTTTTTCTTTAAAGCTATTAATTTTATATAAGTACAAAATTTAAAGATCTTGAAAACTTGGATTAAATTTATTCTTTAAAATGTAAAGACATGTTTTTAATTTTCTTTATGTTAATCATAACTAGATTAATAACTTGATAGCTGTTTTTCTTCTTATATCTCAAATGTTATATTTTACAAGAGGATTTTTGCTATTTATTTAATATAGGTATATTATATTATTCAGTTTCTAAGAATCGATGAGTAAATTGTACAAAAATATTAATTACAAAATATAAATGTACAAGATTCCATTTTTTCAAATGAAAACCATAACAGGTCAACTAGTAGAACGAAGTACATACAAGTAGCATACATATAATGTTATTGTAAACAACAAATAGATTTTTGTATGCATTTTCTGTCGCGATTTGTTTATCTATTTCTATGCTATCTTATTGGAATCTGCGATTAGAACGTGCCAATATTACCAGCATAACCAACTTAAGTATTGTAGGTATTGTCAAAGTCAAACAGCTGTCGCCTGTCATCTGTGGTCTATCAATGTTTATTTTTTGATGTGATATATATATCGATTTTTCTCTTCAGTTGTTTCATGATATAATAATTCATAATTGCACAGTTATATTTCAAATCGTTACTCATGGACGCTTATTAGTGCTTGTAATTATCGACGTATTCCCCGCGCTTGTGGCTATAATGTAAGTTGTGAATTTTCCCGTCCTTGTAAAATGTAGTACTTATAAGGTATAGTTTTTATATAATATATAGACAATACATCTTCATGGTGTATTTTCTTGCTATTGGTTACATTACTACATAATAGCAGTCCGTATAGCTAAATAATAGTTCCTTTAGGGTTAGACTGTAAGGTGTTAATTTTTTTTTTATGGAATAGATTATTCCGTCATAATAGTAGATTCTATGGCATAGGAATATTTTACATTAATGTTTTGTTAAAAATAAAATTCAAATATCGTTTTTTAATGACGAACACGATAATTAGAATTTATTAGCCTAAGGCTAACTAGACTTTATTTTGATTTTTTTTTTTTTTTTTTTTTTTTATTTATTTGATAAATATGATGACAGTACTACAGTTTCTTCGCTCTTATTACTTGAAAATATTAAGCCGAGTTGTTTTAATGAATGTTAAAACCTTTGGACCTCATTTACAAAAAAAAAAACACAAACTTGAGAGGTGTCAAGGGACACCTGGATGGAACGAAGTTCCTTTTGATTAATTAGTGAAGGAATTGTAATACAATTTTATTTTTATAAAAGAAGAAAAGACTATCACGATTGTTTAATTTAATATGAAGTTATTCTAGTTTTAAGAAACTACCATTATTAATATTACACGCACAGCTTGCTAAATACATACGTTCTGATATTGCAATATTAAAATATGATTTGTTTTTGAATTTATTAAAATTATGATGCGTACACTTGCTAAACACACAAAATGTGTAGATTATAATGCGTATGACTTGGTTGGCACAATAATAAAGAGGTTATAGTGCGTACTTGCTAAAAATACAAAAGCATTTATTATCTGTATATAATCTCTACTTAGCTAACTCCATCTGCAATATCTGGAATTTGTGCAGAAACACTGTCAGGATTCATTATTATTATTATTTATTATTTACAAAAAATCTGTATACACTCAACAAAAATAATCGTCGCGACACCACACTGTTCAATGCGAAATAGAAATGAAAATATCTGGCTTGCTTTCCATAAGAGAGAGAGAGACAGACAGAGAAACATGCGACGCCGCACAGCTTACAATAGCTTACTATAGCAAAACGTGTCGTGACAACTTTTCATAAGATTTTGTTCCGTCTAGCCCCTTTTCACAATGCGCGATAAGGAACTTCGTTCCAAAAAAAAAATGTTTGTTTCTGGCAGTAAGCCTAGTACATATCAGTTTAATTATATGGGCATACAACAGTGTAGTATGCGAGTTTTTGGTGGGATCTTAGGCTGTCTTGTAGTGGATTTTATATTTTATTCATAATCTCTTTATATCTTGTAAATTTAGTGGTGTTTTATGTGATATATGTAGTTAGTTTATTATGTATAAGTGAAGTTTTTGGAAAATAATACCATGGAGTATGAAATTCTGAGATGCCACAAAAACTCCCTGGAAGGTTCTAACAAGGGATCCACCATCTTGTTAGAATATTGAAATGCTCACACAACGCTTGTAATATTTTTGTACTATAACATCCATTGAAACAAAACACTGACACTGACAAGTGCTTCTGCGGAGCCAAAACAAGAAAAAAAAAGAAGAAGAACAGCCATTATAAATGTATTTTACCCCAGCATAGCAACCCCTGAGTATATTAGTTGTAAACTATAAATTCTGTATCTGATTTTTGAAATGCAAAGTTTTTTGTAATACTTAAAAGAACTAATTATGTTTTCTGTACTTTTCATATAAATAAGATGTGAAAGTGTCCAAATTAATAAAAGTAACTATCCCATAATTATATAATGTAGTGAGATTTAACCTTTTAAGTATTTATATAGATATTGTATCTATACTAGTTCCTAGGATGTAATGCCACTCCAGATGGGTAAAGGTTAAATCCATTAAATTATTGTTAACTTCTCAGGTATGTAGAATTCGCAAAATGTTTTGTTTTGAGCACACATATTACTTTGTTTAAATCTTATGCAAAAGTTAAATGATTTCTAGCATAATTCTTGCTAATATTATAAATAGGAGTATGTTTGTTATGTTTACACACCTTTAAATACATAAAAATCACCATTAAATTCTGCAAATACATTGTTAGGTATATAGAAAAGAACTGTACATACTGTACAGGAGGGTTACATCCATCGCATGTCATCCTACTTATGTGTGCATCAGCACATTTGAATTAAAATTATATATTAAATAGTTGGATTGTTAGCTGCATTCAAACCCTCAATTACGCTGCACAACAAGACCATTGTAAAACATTAATCTGTGAGTCCTATGCGATGGCCCATGGACTTAAATATAATGTGGGTAAGAGTGAAATAATGATTTTCAGGCCAGATAATAAACGATACACTCTTATTCCAAATTTCACTTTATGTGGTACAGCTCTAAAAAAATTTGAGCAAATTAAGTATTTGAGCCACTGGATCACTGAGGACCTTAAGGAGAATGTAGATGTGGATAGGGAGGACAGGGTGCTGTCTGTTCGATGCAACATGTTGGCCCGCAATTTTTGAGGGTGTACAGGGACCGTCAAGATTGCCCTTTTTAAAGCGTACTGTCAGTCTTTTTACACTTGTAGCCTGTGGGTTGACTATATGTAGCGCCCATACAGCAATTGCATGTTGAATACAATAACGCTTTCCGGGTGCTGATAGGGCTGCCGCGCCACTGCAGCGCTTTCGCAATGTTCGCGAATGCCGATACTGACAGCTTTGCGGCGATAATGCGCAAACAGTGCGTTTCTATGATGTTGATTAAGACTTCTTTAGCCTAATTCAAATTTTTATGTCACCATACTGTAAGCCATGGCAATTATAATTATGCTCTTTTATGTGGGAGATGTCAATATAATTCAATTTTCCAGCCTACCATGCCAGGCACAAACCTCATTGTTCCTGTGGTGTTATGGGGCAAACATGCTCCTACACACTGCATCTCCTCTGTCTATTTATCACGAGATCAGAAGACTTTGGTCACGGGTTGCTATGATGGCCAGATTTGCATTTGGCAAGTAGAACCGGAGACATTGAAAATGACACCGAGATGCTTGCTTGTTGGGCATACTGCTCCAGTTACTTGTCTATCTAGAGCTTCGATTATCCAGGTGAGTTATATAAGCAAAAAATAAACAGAGTAATTAAATGACATAATCCTGTCAATATAAATGATATAGTGTACTTACTGATAATCAGAAATGAAATGAATCAATTATTCAATACATAATTAAAGTATCTAATACACTATTAATATCAGGATTTCAGTTTGCGAAAATAAATATTGTCCATTATGATTGATCATCCTGAAGATCTACTCCTTACTTTTTTTTTTCAAACTGACTATGCTATTGACCTAACAAGGTCTTTAGTCCGAACAGCTTCACCGGACTACACTCCCTTTTTTTATGTCATATAGGAGGCAAACCAACATGCGTGTCAGATGTTAAGCAATCACTCTGTTCATAGTCACTAGCAACCCCAGAGGAGTCGCAAGTGCGTTGCCAACCTGTGTTTGGGGGCATGGAGAGAAAGCGGAGGGGAAGGAAGAGGAGAGGGGAGGGGAGGCGAGATGGGTCTCCGGCGCTCTCACTGACCGAACGAAACGCAACAATGTAAACACTGTTACTTCACGTCGGTTTTCTGTGAGAGGATGGTGCTACCCTGGTCGAGCCGACCCATTCAGGCTGAAACCAATAATAGCTTCAGCATGGCTCTACCACTACTACCCTTGCTCTTCCTTTCTGATTATTTGGCTACTTGACTATTTTTCAAAGTTTATCAAATGTATGTTACTTATTTTATGCACTGCTAATAATATTTACTTACCAAATTTTTAAGGTGATCTTTTTATATTTTGTAGGACAACAACTTTATAGTGAGTTCATCCGAAGCAGGAGAGATGTGCACTTGGGATCTCGTTGACGGGAAATGCAGAGAGAGTGTAAAGCTATCCCAAGTTCATACAAATATACAGGTGAGTTGAGATGATGTAGTTAGACCAATGAAATCAGTTGATATTAGTATAACAATGAGTTCAAATGATAAATATAGTGATCAAGTTTATACTCATATACAAGAGGGTTAGAGTGGTAAATATTAAGATTAGTTGATCAAGTTTATACCAATATACAGGTGGGTTCAAATTAATATACAGTGGGGATCAAATAGTCAATATTAAACATCCAATGAACATACACTTAATTAGCATTCTTGAAAGGAAGTTTATATGATGACTTTTAAATTGTCTGAAAGTATAGAACTATATAACTCTCAGTGATTTTAGCTTTTAATGCATGATATGATAAATTTGTTTGTGATTTGATGCCTTTGCTTAGTAGTAACATATTTACATTGTATTGTATTGTAATAAGTAAGGCACATAGTCATGGATACCATAGGACAAACCTTTTTTTGAGAACATATTGGTCAGTTTATTGACCGTCTATGTTTTCATTCAAGATTATGTAAGTGTTCATAAAAAAGGTTGTTTGATGAGGTCTACTAAAGAGGTGGGTTTTTTATATTTCTTCAAGTTTAAACTCATCACAATTAAGTATTTAGTACATGGATGACCAAACCTAGCTCGGTTCTTTAAAAACATTTTTAAATTAAAATAAACTGTTAGGTTAGTTTAAAAAAAGAAGCATTTTTATACCAAAAAATAGACGTCTCTTTTGCTGTCACTTGGATTAGAACTGGTGGTACGACGGATTTCGAAGCAGCCGATTCCCATCTGAGTTATTTTTGTATTGACAGCGGTGTCGAAATTTACCTTTATATACTAGCTATAGCTAGATTTTCCATGGCCTGGAAACTCAGTTAAAAAATGTTTTTTATTAATGAAATCTAGCTAGATCGATTTATCGTACCCGGAACCACCTACATACTAAGTTTCACGGAAGTAGATGACGCCGTTCCCGAGATCCTGAATATATAACTAAATAAAAAGATACAGGAATTGCTCGTTTAAAGGGATTAGATAGATTGATTGTTTGATTCCAGGCCTATCATATGTGCAACAGTGAAGATTTACGCTTATTCTGCAATGGTTATTATGCTGAGATACTCATAATGGATCCTTTCTCACTGGAGATACTTTTCTCTCTCAGTTCTAAGATGAATCCGGACTGGATATCTGCTTTACATGTAAGAAACTGCATTATTATTTTTAATATATTTGTAAGGATGGTCGAATTGCCTGCTGTATTTATTTACATTACACGAAATTATAAAGTTTCAATGTGTAGGTATTATCCCACGCATCGATGAGTCACCATGTTAGCTTTATTTTTATTCAAGTTTGTCTATGATATCTGAAGAGCATATTATGTTTTAGATATTTGTTCAATAGTTAATTTTCTATACGGTTAATAACAATAATAATGAGATAGAGTTGGGATTAGATATTTTAATACACCCACCGGCAAGAAACATATTTTGGGTGTATTCTTGTATATTAGTGATCATAGTTCATTTTTTGGATTACACTATCTTTACTACTGGATTTATATAGACGTTTATGTAGAACTTGTTTATTATTAAATGCTTTTTCTCCATCAGGTTCTTCACCCATCTTCTAGGCGCCGTATAAAAATATTTAACTTGACGTTCTTTGATAGAAAAATAATATCTTTAAGTCTCTAAGCGACTAACCTTAAACTTGCATAAAATACATAAACAAGATTTGTACTTCGATAACTTTAAAAGTATTTTTTATTGGTGATATATTCCTATGAACATTTTAAGCTTTGATTTAAAACAATAATTACTCTGTGTTAATGAAAATCTAATGAGGCTTTATCTATTGTGTATTTTGTTAATAATCTAATGGTTTTGCTCTTTCAGGTTCTTCGCCCGTCTTCCAGGAAAGATGACGTTGTGTTAGCCATATCCATCACTGGCACTGTTAAAGTAAGTTCTTTAGTATTACTTTCGTTCTAGATACTTCAGAAAGTTATGCTTTGTTTTAAAATTGGTTTTTGGAGTGAACAACATATAGTCGATGCAGTCAAGATGCCAATAAACACTTCGTAGTTACTTTCACTCATCATTTGGGCAGAGCTTTTCCTTACAATAAGTTTTACGTACGAATGCGTAGATATCACCGACGTCTGGCATTTTATAGGCCGAACTGTGGAAGTCGAAGCAATTACTATTAATTAACAATTCTGCAAAATGGCGCTAGTGTAAATGTGTCTCTCCTATATGTTGGCGCTAGTATTAATGCGTATCTCTAATGAATCTCTAATGTAGGTGGTAGAGCCCTGCTGAAGTTATTTTTGGTTTCAGCATGAATGGGTCGGCTCCTCTGGGGTAGTACCACCCCTCTCACAGATAACCGACGTGAAATAACAGTGCTTGCATTGTTGTGTTTCGTTCGGTCAGTGAGAGAGCCGGAGGCCCACGTCCCTTCCTCTTTCCTTCTTTCCCTTTCCTTCCCCTCCCCCTTCTCCCATATACAGGCTGGCAACGCACTTGCGACGTCCCTGATGTCGCTAGTGTCTATGGACGGTGGTGATCACTTAACATCACGTGACCCACCAGTTCGTTTGCCTACTTTGATATAAAAAAAAAAAAAAAAAAATTGTGGCGTTAGTGTCAATGTACCGGTAGTGTTGTAGTCTCGCTTCTTGAATATGATGAGCGGCACCGGAGGCGGGTAGATAATATGGTCTTGTATTGACTCCTTTATAGTACTTAAATATATACTATAAAATCTGTTATATGTGATTACGTCAGTGTGAAAACTTTCAGTGTGAAACGTAGCGCGTGGAAATGTCGTTAAAAGGCAAAATTGTTCGTTAAAACCGCTTCGCACATTTACTGGGACAAACAAACAAAGACATGTTTTTTTGTTATACTTGGCCTCTATACTTTAATAGGTATCCATTTAGTAAAAACTGTTTATTTGACATTATTTATTTATTTTTATGGATTACAGTAGAATTAATACATTAAAGTAGAAATTGAAATTCAAGACTCATGGAAAATCTTCAAGTTGATTCTAAAGCTTTTATATTATTAGGTTTTCAATTAGAAAGAATTTTGTAATGCTGTCTACTAGCCAAGGGCATTTTATTAGGATTGATAAAGGTATAACATCTTAAATTTATGAAACAAGTTTCTTTCGAATAGTAGAAATTATCGAATTATCGTCACTCTTTTAGAAGTTTTACTGTTTTAAAAAAGCATTCAAATCATTTTTCTTCAACCTAAATGTACCAGCAATACTTCTAGTACAATACCTCTAGGAAAACCGTGTTAAAAATTTAAATATTCGTGCAGAAAGTTGCTTCTAACTGATTTTTATTGTTAGAAATACCGTCTTTATGTCATAGGCAAACGAATATGCGAGTCACCTGGTGTTCAATGATCACCGCCGTCCATATACACTAGCAACACCAGGGGAATGTTCGCCGTCCATATACACTAGCAACACCAGGGGAATGTTTAGTGCGTTGCCAGCCTGTGTTTGGGGGTTAGGGGTAAGAGTGGAATGGGAGGAAGGGGAGGGGACAAGGTAGGAAAGGTGGGCCTCCGGCGCTCTCACTGACCGGACGAAACGCAACAATGCAAGCACTGTTACTTTACATCGGTTTTCTGTGAGAGGGTGTTGGTGGACGAGCTGACCCATTCATGCTGAAACCAGTAATAGCTTCAGCGTGGCTCTATCACCTACAAAAACCTTAGTACTTACAGTACTTTATAACAAATGGTTATATTTAATATTTTATCTAGGTGTGGTCACTCCTCGGCCATGAGAATAAGCAATCGGAACCGATATACGAGAATGAATCGAAGCAAATTCGCTGCTTGAACGCGTTGTGTCTCAATTGCTGTGCGTATAATCAACGAACAGTGCTCATCGTTTGCGCTAAGTACTGTCAGATATATGACGCAGGTGAGGAATTGTCTTGTGTGGAGATTTGTTATTAAATACCAGTGAGAAGTCATCATGGCTTTAAAATTATTTATCCATCCTTCTGCTGTTCTATATATGCACTGTCTACAAAACTGTTTGATTGACAACAATATCGCTGGAAGAAAATGTCTCGTAGCATTAAGCTCGCCAACCCAAAAGTGCAATAAAGTATTCATTTAGTAATTCATTGATCAGTTGTCAGCGTGTTGGGACACAAAAAAATGAGCTGGATCTTATGGTGAGCGAAAATATCATGATAAACCCATAATATGCTGGTGGCACTTCTAAGTCTGTTTGGTTAGCTACCACCTACAAATTGTACCATCACTAAGCATCTATAGGTATTTTTTTATATGGGGAAATCTTTAACGGATACCCATCCCGTTGGGCAGCTAACGATTGATTATGTCAGATTTCATTGGACTAAAATTCTACGGGGTCTTCTCTCAGCTTCTGCCCTGGAGAGCAGGGACTGCCTTACCGGTATTATGCCTGCCCACCCAACAGTTGTTGGTCTCTTCTAATAAGCTTCGACTGCGGTCAGAGAGGTCAAGATGATAGACCCCTCAATGGCGACAGGGTGTTAGACTCTCCAAATAAATTGAGAAAGTCACATCGGCACAATTCGTCTCCACTTTGTGGGCCTACTGTTCGGGCAGCTACACTCGAAAATCATCAAGAATCAGTTCCTTTAGGCTTAGCGTGTTTACTATCTTGGATGACGTCGTCATTTCACATCACGTGAGGTGTGATCAAACGCTAAAACCTGTGAAGTATAAAAAAAAAATTCATTATAATATTTCAGGTGATTTCTCCGTACTTTGCTCGATTCAAGCGCCTGCTGGTGAGAGGTGGATGTCAGGAGATTTCCTGGCTCCGGACAGAGTCCTCGTCTGGTCCACCGAAGGCAAAGGCTACTTGTATAAGTTACCGGCTAAGTGAGTCTTCTTGTATACAAAATTAGCAATTAAGTTACATTTAAATGGTTTAAAATGACAAAAAAAAAAATACATATTACCTTTGTATTTAAAGGTAAAATGTAAAATGGTAATATAATTTTTGGTTTTACCTACTTCATTCTGAGTTAAATAAATGAAGGTTTGTAGGTAAAATGTGAAATGGTAATGCTATTTTTGGTTTTACCTACTTCGTTCTGAGCTAAACCAATGAAAGTTTGGAGCTAAATCGTAAAATGGTAATGATATTTTTGGTTTTACCTACTTCTTTCCGAGTTAAGTCAGCGAAGGTTTGAAGGTAAAACGTAAAATGGTAATGTCGTTTTTATAATTACCTACTTCAATTTGAGTTCAATCAATGATAGAATAAGTTAATACATGCATAATTAAAACAGTGATCGTTCAAAGTTATGAGTTAAATAAGGGAATTTTCAGTCTGTTATGGTCGATTTTCTTCATTAAGAAGATCTACTTAGGAATATTATTGAATTGATTTTTTGTTGGTAATGTAATAAAATTAGCCCAATGGAAGTTGTTATAGTAACTTTAGTATGCTTTTACGGTCATTTAACGATGAAACTATGAAAAAAAAAACAATACAAACATTTTCCATTTATTTAAAATTGATTGCCTTACTTTGCATTTAATCACCTGAATGCATTTTAATAGATAAATGACATGAATCTTTATGAAATATAGGCAATATGTCGGTGTTTTCATAATTCATACTCAGTGATATGTTTTGTTTGATAAAAATAATTTATATTAGAGATAATGTGATAATTAGCATGTTTTATGTTTATCATTAGTTGCCCATCGGAGCACAGGCTTCAGTCATTTTCTTTGATCTTTGATAGATGACAAGTGGCTTCACATAATACCTTTTCTTTGTGCTATTAATGCTAAGTCAATTTGGGAAGATGACAGTTAATAGTTAATTAATAAGACATTTTTACGCTGGTGATAGGTTAAATAATCGACATATCGACGGGAGAAAGCGGAAATATCGTAACTTGCATTTTGGGCAAAATTAATTTTTACCATATTCTTGTATAAAAAATTACCGCTTCGAACGTTCTGGGTCTCGCTTTCCTGCGATTCAATTTTTCATCGATACGACCTTGATTTTCTGCCTAGTTTTAGTGCTACACATAAACAAATCTGAAGTTTTGAAATAGATTTTTGGCTCTGGTGTAAAGTTGGATTTTTCAAGATACGACAATTCTGCTTTCTTGCGTCGATATTTATAAAAAAAAAATATTATAAACAAGCTTTCATAGAGATTGAGTGGTTTTATTGGTGGAATTTCGATTTTTTGAGATTTTGAAATCAATAGTACTTTGTGGGCTGGTATGGTGATTGTACTCATATCATCCCTTGAGAAGGAGTCTTCGACCCAGCATTACTTATAGAGGAATAAAGCTATATGAGTTACTTCAATATTTTTCTTAAGTATCTTTGTAAGAGAGAAAAACTGAAGAGGGTGAAAATGAAATACGTATACTCTGTTTACTATTTCTAATAATTATTTCTAATTAATAACTTACCTATATATGTACCTATAAAAATCTTTCACATGTATTTTTATAATTTAGCTAATATTACTACAATATCTTATGCCCATTTGCCATCACAGCATTCCCCTTCTGGGTCAATTAGGAAAGATGCAGTTCTGATTTTGTTTTTGGTCAGTAGAATAGTTTCTCTGTAGGGGTCAGTACGGTAATTGCAAAAAATTAATTAAATAATTGCTGGAAATGTTTTAAAGTGGGATTTCGATTAAGATGTACGCCTTTTGACAAATGCCATGAATAAGTGCAAATCTATTCGTAAAGTACCTTAGTAATAGGCTATAGGGATATATTTTCAAAAGAGGTATTTGGAGTTAGTAGAGCCACATTTGAAATCTCTTCTTTTATTCAAAGTGCTGCATTTAAAAATTTTTTTTTTTTGTTTTTAAGCCACCTGAAGCCACTATGCCATCATTATTATCATATTATACACATTTCAGATTTTTATAGTACATTTATGTAACCATCAATTAAATGCTATAAATGCATAATTGATTTAAAAAAATTATGTTACTTTAATATAAGAAATTCAATCATATAAAACGGGTTTCCTGTTTTGTCGAATTAATTCCTTAGACTTATCATGGATATTCATGTAGTATTGTCATTTCTATTGTTTATTGAGTGAGAGATTTTGATTTTACCAATAATTCATTGTTATTTCATAGATTATACTGTTAAAATATTATTATGTGAACTGTTTAATGGATAACTTGAATAATTTTATTATTTGACTAATTTTATCTCAACTTTAGGAAATCGATTACTCAGTGTTGTCATGATGAAATACATTCTTCATACACAGTCTTTTATATTAAAACCTAATACAAAACATCTTCCTTTTTTTAGCAAACTACGTGGAAAGGCAATAAGTAGGTTAGCACACACTATATGTTCTATACTCTATTACTAGAAATACAATAATATATTTTGCTCGCACTCTTAGATATGCTTCTTAGATTAATTTCAATGAAATCGCATGATAAGGTTACTTTAAAATATTTTATACGCTTATCACATTTTTTTTTCGAATTGTTTAACACTGATTGACATTGGTAACATTGGTTTTGACAGCTTCCACGCGCTCTGTGGCGACTACAGAAAGCGCTGTCACGAACGCTTACAAACTGTCATTACTGTCAGATTTTATAATATATCCTAGCATATATCTGTCAACAAGATTTTATCAAAAATGGATAATAATTATATTTTTAATTTGCGTATAGCACTTTCATTATACTATCCATCTTTTTGATGTATTTTTTTTTATTAATATTAAGTTTATGTTACATGTTACTAAATTAGAAATAATTTCAAATGATCTTTATCATTTCCATAAAATATGTAAAATACGAGTAAAAAAGTCTAATTACCAAGATCTTTATTTATTTTTTCCTCTATCTGTCAGGAGATGAAAAGATATCTTTTTTGGCATCAATTTTATGTAATAATAAGGCATATTTTGGTAATTATGGGTTCCAAATTGTAACTTTTATTGTAATTTGGTTCTTTTTTCTATTTCCACTGCATATATTTTAGAAAAAAATGATTTGTCATTTAATTCGCACGAAGTTTGTTGTATAAATTGGCTTAACTTTGTCGTTACCTATTGTGTTTGAGAACGTCTGGAATTTACATAACCTCATAATCTTACATTCATTTTTGAATGACTTCGAATAGCATTTATCGATTATTAGGATCTATTTCCGTTCTTAACTCCTTTAATATTAAATCTCTTATTATTTGAGAAGTGATGAAAGTTTTTTGATATTTTGTCCTTGTAGTGTATTTGAGAAGTATACAGTTACTACCATGTGAGATAAACAGACTTGTTTATTGTTTATTATTTTTTCTGTTTTTAATTGTATAATTTTTCATTTAAATTTTATCCAGGTTATGTTTGCGTTTTAAATGGTGAATTATTGTTTCTCATCTTAGTTCGGTGCCGGATCACAAGGGCTTCCACGGCCCAACCGTTGAGCATGACAGTCCAGTCTTATTCGGTATATTAGCTCACACTGATAATAAGGTATGTTCAATCACAATAATAAAGTTCTATAACGTTTATTATTAATCGTTGACTTAAGGATCTAGGTTAAATAAGTGATAATTTTTAAGATGTGTGGTATTTTTAATGTCATTTTGATGGTGTGGAATAAAGAATTCCATATTCGACAATTAAAGTGTGTGGTAATACCACTTTCATTGTGACGGTCGGGAATACAGAATTTCATATCCGACAATTAAGGTGTGTGGTAATTTCACTATCTGGAATAAAGATTTCCATACTCAACAATTAAGTTTACAGTAATTTTGAGGATTTGGCATTAAAAAAACTTATCGACATTCCTGCCAACGTATGGAAAAAGTACGCATTTAATTAAAATACAAATTGGATAAAATTCGAAAGGCGGCGTGTAGCGTGCGCTTTTAGTACGTTTAACTCGCTTTTTGATTTAAGTGTAATTTGCGAACAGAAGATCTTAAGTGAATATAGATTACATTTGTTGCTTCTTTATTCATGTTTTAGAATTAATATGGAACTCAGTATTTCCAAAAAGGCAGATAGAGTTATTGTTTTGAAAATTTTGTGAATGATTTTATAGTAATGGTTAAACGGAATCTAATCGATTTTGATGGTCTAATAATAAAAAGAAAACTTTATGGAACGATTAAGGCGTATAGTAATCCCACAGTTATTTTGAATGTTTGGGATAAAAAAAAATCTCGACAATCATGGTAGTTTCATAGTTGTATTTTGAAGGTATCAATAAAATAAATGTTAAAAAAAAATGTTTGCTTTTTTAATTTTAGGCAATTAATAATTTGCCCAATTGTTGTCCATGTAACAATCGCTACTGGCAATTTTAAACATTAATATAACGGTGTTTAAGTTACAATCGAACGCATTTCTGTAATAACAAGGCCTTACAGATGATGCGTAATGTATTTGACAGCTCTTATCGTGTCCGCCGGCTATGAGGTTCGTAATAACCTCATCGGGGGGTAAGCAGAGACGGTTGTTACTCCGTGGTGATTCGAATGGTGTCGTATCCGTCTGGAATGTGGACGACGCTGCGTCCCCGAAGCTCAATTCTGTGGAATGTGAGCATTGTTTTTTTTTTTGGTATTCAACCGCTTAATAACAGTCTGGTTTGGGTTGCAATGACGAGATGTTATATATATTTTTCTTGCTACTTGATGTTAGATAGCAGTGTGGTCTAAAATGGTAAATTTGTTAAACTTAGAGGAGACTGGCTCTCAACTGCAGCTGTCTGAACACACCGCCATGCCACAGTATACACATAAAAGACAGTACAGAAACTACCTATAAACGCTAGTACCGACACTCGCGCAAACATGCGCATCGACGAGACCCGTTAGCGGTTTTCGCAGTGCTGTCCATAGAGTACCTATTAAAACCTCTCATCAATGCACATGTTTGTGTGAGAGTGCCGTTTTCGAACGTTTATAGGTAGTTTCCGTACTGTCTCTCATTATTATATTGTAGCCATGTTATGGTTCCATTACGAAGTTTTCCTTCATCAAAAGTTCCGATTATTTGCAAGGATTGGAACCTGCGTTGATCGAGACGATGTCCTAGCATACTAACCATTGGCCCATCACCGCTTCTAACGACAATAAAAAAATTATCCATCACGGGACAGCTGGCAGATGTGAAACATCTAATTTGTTTTGTTTGTTCTTAAAAGAACACATTACGACAGGAACCAGCTATGGTATAATGAAAAGATAAAACAAGACAACAAATTGTTCCATAAAATAATGACTGTTTATTGTATTACATAAATATTTACTTTCATTAAATACAAAAAAAAAAAACAATAAGGCGCAGGCGCGGTGTGTTTGGCGGCATTTGTCAAAGGATGCAAGTCTTCGGCGCGTGCCACATAACACTAGTAGAACGAATTGCCGACAAAATAGTTTTGCATATGTTTTTGAGTATTTCGTTAATAGTGCAATCTTCGTGTTTTGCGTAGCCACGCCAACAATCAGGTTTACCCTCCGCTTATTGATGTTTCACGTTAATAACTCTTTCTTAAAATATTTTTAAATAAGTATGGCTGTCTACTGTCACCTATAGCTTATGTTCATATAGTCAATGTTTTTGTTACATATTATTTTATGGACAAGGCGATGTCACTTCTGTTTAACTGTTAGAATCTATCCTATTTATGGGATAAATAAAAATAGAAAACAATTTAATCAATTTATATTTATCATTTTTTCGTTAGCTTTAATGTAGATTTGAACTGTCCTTTCTGAATATTTGGTTGAGGAATTAAAGCTTGAAAACGGAACAAAAAAACAAACCCATATTCGCATGTATAATGTTAGTTAGACTGCCACGATTTTTTTTTTACATGGGGAAATCCATTATGGAAACCCACCCCGTCGGGCAGCTAAGAGTGGGTTATATCTGACTCCCACAGACTAAAACTCCATTGTCTCCATTCTGAATATTGTGATCTCAACAATAAGGTCATTGACCAAAGAAAGAACGAACGTCCATAACGAGGAACTGAAAGTTACATTCGGGATAGATTCACCTTTAATCACTTTGGAATTAGTCGCAGTCTTTAATGTAACTGAACAGCTACCAGCCACGAGAATTCGAAAGAGTTCAAAATGGATTACAATGACCATTCCGTCTTTTGTCCTTATGACATGATATCTTTCAGCCTATGCCCCGGTTGTATTGACGAGTTTAGAAATGGCCTGGGACGAAATGAACCCCAGCCCTGTTGGGATACTCGATCAACTCAACCACCCCGATGACACTGGTGAGTGGTATACCAATTGATTGTACTAATTTGACGCTTAGAGAGAGAAATTGTGAGAGAGAGTGAGAGAGAGACGTGGGAGACCGAGTGAAGTGAAACTTCTTCGGGTACGGTGTGTAGAAATTTGCTTTACGTTAGGAACGATTCTTGATATTCTAAAATATGAGTATTGTTTAAATTTGATTTCTTTTTTAACCGCATGTAGTGGTAACACTAATGTTTTTTTTTAGTTAATCATTTTTTTAAGTAGCTCTAGTGCTATAGTTTTCTGTATTACGGGTATGTTATACCTATTGTGGATATTATTTCTGATGTTCAGAATAGAACTCTGCGCGGAGGCTACGTTGCGCGCTTTGTATGGCTTCCAATACAGGAGAGTGGAAAGCTCTGGAAGGCTGACGCCATTATTCGAATATTTTGACAACGTTCGAGACGGGCTATTTCTGAGAACTCAATTGTATTAAGTTCTTATTTGTGGCTATATTTACTTATTCGTATACAGGTTGTATCAATTAAAAAAAGATATTGTAACGGAGTTAGATTAAAATAAATATTTTGCAAATGTGTGAAGTTTATTTGTATGTAAATATTTCTTGCAGAGATAAAATTGACTGCATCTATATACCTCCTAGCCTTGAATAGGTTGGTGGTGGGACGCGAAGATGGATCTATAGTGATTGTAAACGCGACACATACTGTCCAGCTCCAGCTGTTACACGGAAGACATCAGCAACTTGATGGTGAGTCCACGAGTTGTTCTCAATTATTAAAAGGAAATTCTTGAAAAAAAAAATCGATAACTCAGTCAAAGAATATTTGGATTAGAAGATCATGAAATAATTCCAAATTTTAAAGAATCTAAGTTGAGTCAAAGAAAAAATTTCGACAGAATTAGTACAAAAGAATTAAGAGTATCTATTTAGACAATCTATACTGTTCCTTTTAATATTATAAAGCTGAAGAGTTTGTTTGCTTGAACTCGTTAATATCAGGAACTGGTCCGATTTGAAAAATTATTTCAGTGTTGGATAGCTCATCTATCGAGGATGGTTATATATATATGTCATCACGCTAAGACCAATAGGAACGGAGCACCAATGAAGAATGTTTTAGAATCGAGGTCTCTTTTTCCTTTTGAGAGGTTCCGCTGTGTGTTAGCGTTAGCCCAAAGTGACTGTTCCACGCGGATGAAGTCGCGGGCAGAAGCTAGTTACGAATATAAATAGAATTATTGAGAACTACTCGAGTCACTATTAGGCACACAAATACTATTAAATAGACTTCAATCAATTTTTGAAGGTGTACTTCGTCCTTACCTAAAAAAAATCATAACTTTATCTAATGTAAGTTTATTGAAGTTTTTAGAAACTACGTGTTTATAAGCACTATTCTGTTTATCGAGGTGTGTTTTCTTACAGTGGATAAGTGGGGCAAAGGGTGTCATACGCATGCGCAGTCGAGAAAATAAACGGATATTATTGATTTTTTTCTTTCCTCTGTATATGATATATTTTTAATATAATAAAAATCCCAGATAAAGTCGCGGAAATCGGTTAGTCATTATGATTTTTATTATAATCAACTAGAGACTAAAATTTTACGTACAACATGTAATTCCAAATTTAACATATATTACGCGGAATAAATACGTAGCTGAGAAATCTATACATATTGTAAAACAAAGTCCTCTGCCGCGTGTATCTGTCTGTCTATTCGCGATAAACTCAGAAACTACTGAACGGATATTCATGTGGTTGTCACCAGTAGACAGAGTGATTTATGAGAAAGGTTGAAGAATTTTTTTTATTATCTTTTTTTATGTCATATAGGAGGCAAACGAACATGCGGGTCACCTGTTGTTAAGCGATCACCGCCGTCCATAGACTCTAGCAAACCCAGAGGAGTCGCAAGTGCGTTGCCAACCTGTGTTTGGGGGCATGGAGAGAAAGGGAGAAAGGAAGGAAGAGGAGATGGGTCTTTGGCGCTCTCACTGACCGAACAAAACGCAACAATGTAAGCACTGTTACTTCACGTCGGTTTTCTGTGGGTCGGGTGGTGCTACCCCGGACGAGCCGACCCATTCAGGCTAAAATCATTAATAGCTTCAGCGTGGCTCTACCACTACTAAATTATCATGGCCGGATAACGTTCACCGGGCATGCCAGTTATAAACATATAAGCATTTAATACTCAGACACTTTGTAAGGTAGGAGAGCAACGGTGAAGCTATTACTGGTTTCAGTATGAATGAACAGAAATACCCAAGTAAAGGAACAGTGCCTGTATTGTTGCGTTTCGTTTGGTCAGTGAGAGCGCCTGAGGACCACCTCCCCACCCCTCCCTTCCCCTAAACACTGGCTGGCAACGCAATTGGTGTTGCTAGCGTTTATGGACGGCGGTGATCACTTAACGTCAGATGACCCGCCTGTTCGTTTGCATCCTATGACATAAAAAAAAGACACAATTGTCTTCATAATAAAAAAGTTAGTGATGTGTAGGGATCAAACCCGCACTCTCTTGGCTAAACTCTCTTATTACTACTGCGCCACAAAGCAACGAGGCTTAACATGAGATTTTTTCAGATTGGCCACCTCACCAATTACTTCTCGGTCATAACGGTACAGTGAACTGTCTTCTGTACCCTCATCACGTACATCAAAGGTATGTGTGTTAGATAAGAGTGTATAGATTCGTCTATAGCGCGTGAATAAAAAAAAATATAGCTCAATATAGCTTATTTGTATCAGTATCTTTCACTAACTATAGTTATCTATTTAACATGGAAAAATGTTCGTATCACTGGTTATATGTGATAAAATAAATCACGTGTCACGACAGTTACATAACGGATCATTACAAAGTTACATTACGGCTTACAGTATTTTGTCGTGTGATTAAAAAACTTATAATAAATAGATAACGCAATTAATATGCAGCTAAATTTTATAGTATCTTGAACACTGTTATGTCTTAATGCACTTTAAATGATATAATGTGACAAATTATTTTAATTGCGATGTAATAGTAAGGTACACTGCTTATTTATCCCGTTAGGTGGGATACAGTCGGTGGTACTTGTACGACTAATAGTCTGTTGTCGGTGGTTGTAGCGTATCGTCAAGCTTGTGTCAAATACGTACATTCATAGATAAGAATATAACATAGGTAATATAGAATATAAATAGATAAGTATAAGATTAGCTATTGTCGGGTTAAGGAAGCATTCTTATTCTTTAACTCCTTTTTAAACTTGCTATAGTCATTAAATAATACATTATTATTAATTAAAAAACGTACTCATAAAAATAGCGCAGAACAAGGTAATGTTAAGTTAGCACGATGACAATTGTTTGACATTGACAACCAAAGAGTACCTGTTGACATGAATCAGGGATGCAAGCACCATCTGTGATTAGCTTTGTCTGTGCCTCCGCATTGTCATTATCGTACCCAACTATGGCTAGGTGTTATCTTTAATCATTATATGTAAATTATAACTGACAGTGATACATCATTTGTTATAAAGTTGTGATTTAGAAATCACGACAGTTTATGTTAAATTAATAAAATTACTAACAGAAATATTGTTGTCTAATATACTGTTTTTTTTTGTCGTTGTCGTACCCAACCACGGTTTAGTGTTATCGTTAATACATGATTGCATATAAATTATTAGTGACAGTTATATATCATTTGCTATATAACAATTCTATATAGCAGTGATATAAAAAATCATGACAGCGTTTTTATGCTAAAACTGTACAACACAATTGTACAAAAATGCTGTTGTCTAGATATTTTAAATTAATTTTTATTTAAAGAAAGTAACTAGACTGATTAATTATAGTCAACATAGAACAAAAACCTTATTTTACCTCATTTTTCGTTGCATTATCAACCGTTCTATGGGATCGTTATTTAAATGCGATTCTATCACGATGTTATAACAGCTATATAATTGTCATTTCTAGATACGATAAGTCGCATCTCGTGTCTGGTGGTATCGATTTCGCCGTATGCCTTTGGGATTTGTTCAGCGGCGTATTGCTCCATCGGTTCTGTGTTCACGCTGGCGAGATAACCCAATTAATCGTGCCACCATACAACTGCAGTGTGAGTGCAATTTTATTGTCATTAATTTTTTTTTAAATCTAGGTAGAGTTTTTGGCAGGATCTTGGAATGTCATCTAGTGGACTTCGGCATTTTGTTCATAATCTTGTGTTCTTTGACTGTATATTATGTAATATTGGTTGTTCATAATATAAATTGGTTATTGTGTACAAGTAAAGTGAATCGGAAATAATACCAGGGACCATGGATTCTGACTTGCCACAAAAAACTCCCTGGAAAATTCTAACAAAAGCGCCACCATCTTGTTAGTTGAATGAAAGAATTCTTTATTGCACACATTTGACTGTACACTGGCGATCTTAATGTCATTAGGCATTCTCTTCCAGCTAACCAGCGGTATTGATGTCAAAAACTTTTGTAGATAGTGCCAACAAAAAGCAATTGAAAATTGATAAAGATATATATATACATAAATATATACATATATGTACATAAATAATAAAATAAATATTAGTTGATTAAAATGATCGCAATGATGAATGATGAATGATGAATGATGATTTTGGGGTGTAAGGGGTGTCGAATAACATCATAAGACTTGAGACATCCAAGCCAACCTCACCTGCACGTGGTGCACCCTGCTGAATAACGAACGAAGCAATGGCGCAAGCGGGGTGGTAGGGTTTTACAGCCCGATTGGGTCGCAACCACCATGTATATGGCGAAAAAGCCCGTAATAGTGATTCGCTTCTGCGGGTCGCGTTTCGGGATCAGCCTGTGCATATCCAGTACCGGGTGACTTTCGTCATTATGGCCGGCATGATAGCGGCGACCGGCGATGGATAATCTGTCTCTCGGTGGTTGCCGATGTTTTTGGATTGTACTATGCTTAACATCAGGCATAGTGCAGTCATTATGTCGTGCTTCGATTAAAAAAAAAGAAAAAAAAACGTTAAATACGTTTTGAATATTTGCTATAAAAAGGTTACTTTTTAAATGCACCGTGCTCGTTGAATGTTCGCCATCTTGCTCTTTTGTCTCGCTTTGTTTAGGTTAGGTTAGAGTTGCGAAAAAAGGATAACAAGAACTTGCCTTGTGCGTGCACGGTGCATTTAATACGAAACCTTTTTAAAGCAAGTATTTAATACGTATTTAACTTATTTGTAATAACACCGTTCGAGTTCCTCAGTATCGCATGCGCAACTTTTTTGTTTTACGAGTCGAGAATTTGTATAGGAATTTGGGTTTTTATTTTGCAGGCAAGAATCCAAAAGTGCATCTGCTCTGTCGCTTCGGACCATAGCGTGACATTGCTGAGTAAGTGAGAATATATTTTGTCATGTATTTCTTTCAAGTCCATTTACAATTATTTGCAATTGATTAAATATTTGCAATTTATAAAAGAGGATCCCCAAAATTGTGTGAAACCATATCGTTTAATAATCTATACTAATATTATAAAGAGGTAAAGTTTGTGAGTTTTTGACGTTGTAGGTGGTAATCTCTGGAACTACTGGTCCGATTTGAATAATTCTTTCAAAGTTATATAACTCATTCATCGAGAATGGTTATAGGCTATAACCAAATATGTATCTATTCAACGCGAACGAAGTCGCGGACAGAGGCTAGTATTGTATAAACCAAGAAATTTTTATTAACATTGACCAAAAAATGTTAGGTATTTCGTTTTATGTTTTTCCCAAAAACAAATGTAGTTACAAAATGTAATGTAAAAGCAATATTTTAATCATTCCAACATTCTCTTCAATGTTAAGAAATTTCTTACTCTAAAGAACATAATTCACTAAAGTATTTTAGTAGCATGCTCATATAAAAAAATTCATATAAAAATATATCAATTTCAAATTATTCAGTTAATGCTGTATTGTAGAAAGTAATTTCATTACCAAGAAATATATATATATATTTTAATGTCATATAGGAGGCAAACGAACATGCGGGTCACCTGTTGTTAAGCGATCACCGCCGTCCATAGACACTAGCAACCCCAGAGGAGTCGCAAGTGCGTTGCCAGCCTGTGTTTGTGGGAATGGAGAGAAAGGGGGAGGGGAAGGAAGAAGAGAAGGGAGGGGAGGTGAGATGGGTCTCCAGCGCTCTCACTGACCGAACGAAACGCAAAAATGTAAGCACTGTTACTTCACGTCGGTTTTCTGTAAGAGGGTGGTGCTACCCCGGACGAGCCGACCCATTCAGGCTGAAACCAATAATAGCGTTGCTCTACCACTACTAAATACATATATATATATATATATATATATATTTATTTTAACAAATATTTAAATTTATTATGGATTTGCGTTGACAATACGAAACACTACTCTCTCTTTTTATCTTCACTAACTTATATATGTCCTCAACGTCCCGTTCGCCTCGCCCGATCACACGTTTTCGTAACGCTCTCGTGACGCACTCACCAGTTTGCTCCCTAAGTCAAGCGTGCGTAAACAAGTCTTATTTGAAAAAAAAAAAAATGGATAATATCAGGTCTGAACGAGCGTAAATGCGTGACCCTCGCCTCTCGTCACCTGTTCCCGGTGGTAAGTATCAAGTGGAGACCGGCTGATGACTTCATGGTCGTCGGCTGTAGCGACGGAACCGTCTACGTGTGGCAGATGGAGACTGGACACCTGGACCGGGTGTTACATGGTGAGTTCTATCTTCTAGGCTATTAAATTTTTTGGAAGTACGGCCATGAGAAAAGATGAAAGTCTTGTAAGTAAAAAGGCTTGGAATATGAAGGTGGACGGGTATAGGAGTGAAGGAAGACCACAAAAGGTATTGAGGGATTGTGTGAAAAATGATGTGTATAAAAAGAGTAATCTTCGCAGAGTAATTACCCCTTAAAGGAACATAGGTAGATGTTATATCCACGATGATACAACTAACGCATTGAAAGTCTGTTATTGTCTGAATGTAGTTGGCATAGTCTTGGCATACTATCTACTAAAGACCCACTAACTGGAGTACGGGTCTCCGTTCTCATGAGAGTGGTTCATTGTATCATGAAAATTTGGTATTTTATCTGAATTAATGCTTACCTTTCCTTTATACATATGATAGGGGAGAGTGGAAAAGGAAAATATATTGTGTGGACACAACTTAGCTGGGATAGCGGGAAGAAAGTCTTTGAAAGAGACTTTAGTGAAGCAATGAAGCAATGATGACTTCTTGGTCAATTCTTCCAAATCTTTGCATCTGAGTCAGAGCTTTAGGGCAAGGAACACATCGTGATGAAACCATAGCATGGTGGTAAAGCTTCTTTTAAGCCCGTTTGGCCAGCTACCACCTTCAAGTTGTACTCTCGCCAAGCAACTATAAGTGTTTTGCAAAAGCTGCACTTGAGAGCCTGTTTCCCCCTAGGTTTAGCGTGATTACGATGTTAGACCATATCATTATTTGACATCGGGTGAGATTGTGGTCAAAAAAGAGAGAACATTAATGTAGTCGATCTGATATTAAATAGTCGTTTAATACTATAGCTATATAAAAAAAATAAAAAAATAGATAACCTGGTCAGTCCTAAGGATTGCGTTACACTACCTTCTAAGACAGCCTTTTGTTCATTTCACTCATAGTCCGGTGAAGCTGTTAAGGCCTTGCTAGGCCAATAGCGTAGTCAGTTCATTCTACCATCTAGAACATGATAACTGGAAATACTGCTTTGTGGTAGAAGTATGTGTATGTATTCGGTGATTCTTAACAAAAATTGTACGATTTTTTACACATTTTCTGCCATACAATCCTTATGGTGATCCTTCCTTTCTTATTCCATCTTTATCCTTATTCATTTTTTCTGAGTCCAAAAGTGTGTTTCACTCGTTACCAGGTATGATAGCGGAAGAGGTACTGGCTGCTTGTGATGAAACCGTTGCCGATGATCTCGGTGGTTCTCTGTCCGCTGGATCTGGCGACCTTCAGGGTCTGGCTAATCCAGCTGTTCATTTCTTCCGGTGAGTTTTTGTGAGATTCTTGATACTTTTATCTATTTCCATAAATGTCGTCTTAGCATTTGTAATGCTGACTGATAAACAATACCTAAACTATTCTCTCTAGAAGATAGAAATTTTGCACATTTATACATCAAGCACTAAGAACGGATTATTGGAAATTGACTAGGTTAGCAGCCAAGAAGGAGATTAATTCTCTTGGTATGTTATTGACTTTTATGATTGCCATAATTATTATTACCGTTTAAAAATTTGGGCCAAATTAATCTATTTTGAACTCAAAATCAAATAAACTGTCACACAATTAACAACACAGCCATATCTACACCTTGTGACGTTTGATCACTTTTGTGATATGTAGTCGCAGTCTCTTTGAAAATGTCTTTCTTTAGTTTTCTCTTTGAAATTTGCTCCGATACTCCGAATAGAATTTATCAGAAGTATAGCAGCGCGCTTTATACATCTGTCAATAAAAGGGAGTGGAAAATTCTGGACGCCAGAAGTCATTATTCATACGATTCTATAGTTCAAGCAGAACATAGTTATGTGGGAATTTTTGTGTAAAAGAGATTAGTCATTATCTAGCTTGGATAGATAAGCCTAATATTCAGGATAGAATGTTATTTGACTTGGCAGTTTTTGTAATTCTACCATATAGGTATATGATACTGAACAAGATGTTAATCACGTTCTAATGCCCTTTTCGCTAGGTACTACCCTCAAGTTGGAAGTTTTTTTATGTCATAGGAGGCAAATGAACAGGCGGGTCACCTGATGTTAAATGATCACAGCCGTCCATAAACACTTGCAACACCAGGAGAGTCGCAAGTGCGTTGCCAGCCTGTGTTTGGAAGGGAGGAGTAAGGAGAGGAGGAAGGGAGGAGGGAGCGAAGGAAGGGAAGGTGGGCCTCCGGCGCTCTCACTGATCGAACGAAAGTAACAATGCGATCACTGTTACTTGACGTCGGGTTTCTGTGGGTCGGATAGATAGTAATAGCTTCAGTGCGGCTCTACCACCTACAAATTTTTCGTAAAGAATCTATTCCGGCAGATGTATTTGAGACCCTAGGTAAAGGTTACATAGTCATACATAAAGCGAGGCTATGGTTAAAATATAAACATTTTAAAGGTTAAAGACTCGTTGAAGCTTAAGACTTGTCTTAATAAAAGCTGTATCAATGGTGGAGAGTAACGTAAAAGTTCTGTAGCGAATAAATCATAAAACAGTGGTCTTCGCCATCGTAACTTGACGGCAATGCGAGCTGCCACTCAGCGTGGTCTGGCGGCGTTGCACACCACCGGAGCTGGTGGAGGAGCTGGACCATTGGCCCAGCCGGCACGGGCTCGTCGGCCCCACCTCACCGTCCAGGGCTTCCGATCGAACCCTAAAGGTAATTCAGTGATACTGTGAGACAGACTCTTCAAGAGTTGTTCTAACTAGCTTCTTTCTCTTTCCATAACCACTCGCATTGGGCTTGAGGACTCAATTTACCATTTTCAAGCTTATTAACTTACCAACTTAAAGAAATCCCCACTAAGAAGTTTGCTCCAAAAATCTGATTACTCTTACCGATAACACCCAAAAATGGCAGACGAAATTTAATATTATCATCATAAAATAAATTATATTCCTAACAGTGTTAAACTCCTCGGAGTTACCTCTAATTTCAAGGGTTTCAAGGCCCCAAGGGAATATTTAGGGAGATAAACTGTACTAAGGTATCGAATATCAATAATTTTGGGTTTTCAAATGAGAAAATGTTTGGGAAAATTCTTCCCAATTGGAACAATGAAGTTCTCATTTCGATTTCCTATTTGCAGATCCCGAAAGTCATATTCTGTTCTTCGACATCGAAGGTTTGATCGTTGAGCTATTAAGCGAAGAGTATTCCGCCATGAGTCCGGCCAGTTTAGAGGTAAGGAATATAAGAATTATTCGTTCAATTTATAGTTTAAGGAAATCATCATTGGTTTATTGCAGATGGAAAAATTCTAATATTTGATCATCGAGGAATATTGCCATGTACTTTATGTCGCCCATTTGTTTTTTTTTTTTTACATTATACACATACATTATACATCGTCCATAGACACTAGTAACATCAGGGGAGTCGTAAATGCGTTGCCAGCCTGTGTTGGTGGGGAAGAGGGAGTGGATAGGGGAAGGGAAGGGAGAGGGGGGAGTTAGTACTCCGGCGCTCTCACTAACCGAACGAAACGCAACAATGCAAGCACTGTTAGTTGACGTGACCGTTTCTGTGTGCCGAGTAGTACCGGGGGCGAGCCGACCCGTTCATGCTGAACCCAGTTATAGCTTCAGCGTGACTCTATTACCTACAATATTTTTGAGATTCTGTACACAGAAAAGGAAGTATTTCCTTAAGTCTCCATTATACGTTTTACTTTCAAAAGTGTATATTTTGACCAGTGGAAATTTTTATTTTACAAAATTTGCTTTGCAATGCCTAATGCCTCAAAAGTTTTTTTTGGTGTCATTTAGAGGTCAAGAGGTATATCTGTTGCCAATGTTATGTGTACTCTAAATAGATAATATGTGGATACTCACACCGGTCAAGTATAAGTCGAGATAGTACTAAGATTTTCAAAAGGAATTAAGGGATTTTTTTTACATATGGCGCAAATATAGCACGGTTTGGTACGGAGTAAGCGTTTATTTCCAAGTTCGACTCGCCGGTTTCTCTCTATCGAATTGCGAATAATTGTTATTACAGCCAGAACTAAGGTCCCGGCTGAATGCTCGAAAACATCAACGGTTGTTATGACCAAATATGAGTAGTCTCTTCGATGTCGTTATAACCGATTTTGACTGTATTTAATTTAATTGAACATTTCATTAATGTTCTGTGACTTAGGAAGTGGGTAGAGCCTTAAATACAGTTGCTAGAATGTACCTTTTATACCTGACAATAAATTGGCTTCGTGGTATGTTTTTTTTTTGTATTATCCGGTTTGGCTACAATCCTCAAGTTGAAGGTCTGTCATCGATCATCGTTCCTATAACTTATTTCCGTTAACACCATCACTCCAGTTGTGATTTTGATCCAACAATTAAGGTATAAAAAAATAGTAGGTCTCTATTAAAAAATCCCTACTATTGAGACACATTGCAACCCAGTTTCCAGAATATTCGACAGTATGTAACTCGCACTTTATAATAGTAATGTAATGGAGTGGGATGGTTTGTCGTAGGCCGCGGGCTTGATAACCAGTGAGTATATGAAAGTGGCAGCTCTGGTGCAGTCTGCAAGTCCTGATGCCACCAAAAGGATATCAGGTGAGATTCTGATGTATTACTTCATGACCTCACTGTATATATGTGTTTCTAATGTGACAAACATTTTTAAATCTGTATAGTCACTGATTGATAGACTTTTCTCTGTACAATTTTCTTTGAGACAAATAAATTGAGTTAATAAGTACGGTGCCGATTACTTGTCCGTCAATTCCATAAATTTTACTCATCCTATTTAATCTATTAATTTATGTCTACTGTTGGAGCGATTTATTTGTAGAAATTTCTTTAAGTTGGACAATGGACAGTACTGAGACGTTTTTTTATCGACTTAATAAAACTATGAAAATGATGATATATATGATGGGTATACTTCGATCGCATGGGATTTTTATAGAAATGATCTGAAATAAGAAAACATATCGAGATAGAGACATTATAAGTGTAATGTTATGATAACGTTCAACAATTTTGAAGTGCCCGTAATTTTTGCAAAACTATGACGTAAAACAAAACTTTTTTTGAGATTACGATTTTAAAGTTATATACCGTGTTAATGATTCGTAGTACAAATTAAAACAAGTTTCGTTTAATCTATTGTTAGGAGTGTATATAACACATAGTAGATGCATTCAGGGTGTCAATAAATACTTCGTAGTTACTTTCACTCTTTATTTGGCTAGATTCACTCACGGGTTAAAGAACGTTTCACATAGGAATGCGTAGATAATATCATCTTGCCTTTTATAAGTCGAACTATATAAATTAAAGCAATTATCACTCATCAATTTACTTATGATTCTGCTACATGTTTTAAGTAACACAAGGATTATTTAACGAACAAATTAATATTATTTACGTACATCAATTCTATATAAAATCATTGTTATTTATGTATCTGAAATATGTTTAGACATACAATTATGTGTGTAGAGTAGCGACATCTAGCCCTTTATAGGTCAAACTATGGAAGTCAAATCAATTACTGTTAATTGGGAGTTTTTGGCGGGATCTTAGTCTGTCATGTGGTGGATTTTATATTTTGTTCATAATCTTGTGTTATTGGACTCTATATTTTGTAAATTTGGTGGTGTTTTGCGTAATATAGTTAGTTTATTGTGCATAAGTGAAGTGAATGGAAAATAATACCACGGAGCATGAAATTCTGAGATGCCACAAAAACTCCCTGGAAGGTTCTAACAAGGGATCCACCGTCTTGTTAGAATATTGACTCACACGACGCTTAATATTGAAGTGATTGCACGATGCTTGTAATATTATTGACTACGTGACAATGGCAGTAATAATCGGAAAGATTGATTGCCAAAAATAAAGTAAAAAAAAAATTACTGTTAATTAACAATTCTGCAAGATTATGATAATCATCAAACTAATGTTATGCAAGTAATATTTCAACAATATTAATTCCTATTTATGTCTTATTGAAATCTATATAATTATAATAATTCTCATTTATGTATCTTTTATAAAATGGCGCTAGTATCTAGTGTCTTGAATATGACCAGCGGCACCGGAGTTGGGTAGATAACACTATATACTAGCCTCTACCGGCGTCTTCGTCCGCGTGTAAAAGTTACATTGGGTTAACGTTAATATGAAGCGGAACCACTTAAGAGTAAAGAAAAGCCGATTATGAAATACTCTACATTAGTGCTCCGCTTTTGTTGGTCTTAGTGTAATGAGGTATAACCCATAAATGAGCTGTATAAAATACTGAAAGATTTTTTCCAAATCGGACTAGTAGTTCCTGAGATTACCTCCCACAACGTCACAAACTCACAAGCTTTACCTCTATATAATATTACTAAAGATATAAATAAAACTGTCTGTTTGTAATTTCAAAATAATAGCTTTGTACTAAATTCGTATGAAAGTAAATACGATGCTTGTAACAAAAAAAAAAAAAAAAAAACTATTAAAATTTATGTCTATCTGAATGAGTGTTCCGGCTGATCTCCGGAACTGTTAGACTGATTTCGATGGCACTTTTACTGGCAGATAACTTGTACTTTTAAGGCAAATGCAAACAAATTCGGGTGTGACAGCTAGTTTTCAAAATGTAATACATGTACCCTGTATATTCCTCATGCATACATTGACGGATAGATTTCTTCGGTCGTGTGAAAGACAAAGCTGGCGATATGGAACGTATATTGAAAGAAAAGGATAAACATGGTTTGCATACTTCCTTTTTTAATTGTTTTTCTTTTGTTT